>CM031603.1:7170509-7206385 GCA_018398815.1 Conus ventricosus | reverse complement strand
TCTATGCTGTGTGTGAGACAGTATAAAACCTAGGGCCTTGTTGTCCTCAATATAGGGTCAATGCTGTGTTTGAGCACAGTATAAACGTAGGGCTTGTTGTCCAAATTTTGTCTATGCCTGTGTTTGAGCCACCTGTATAATAAACCTAGGGCTTGTTGTCCCTATATAGTGTCAATGTGCGTTGAAGCACAGTATAAACACTAGGGCTTGTTGTCCAATATAGTGTCAAAGCTGCGTTAGAGCACATTATTAACCTAGGGCTGGTGTCCACTATATTGTCCAATGCTGTGTTTGAGACAGTTTATAACTTTGGGCCTTGTTTGTCCAATATTGTGTCAATTGCTGTGTTTGAACACAGTATAAACCGAGGGCTTGTTGTCCCATATAGTTGTCAATGCTGTGTTTGAAACACCGTATTAAACCTAGTTTTGTTGTCCAATATTATTGTTCAATGCTGTGTTTGCGCACAGTAATAAACCTAGGGCTTGTTGTCCAATATAGTGTCAATGCTGAGTTTGACACACTGTTAAAACATGGGCTTGTTGTACCAATATATTGTCAATGCTGTGTTTGAAACACAGTATCAAAACCTAGGCTTGTTGTGGACCAATATATTGTAATGCTTGTGTTTGAACACAGTAACCCAACCTAGGCGTGTTGTCCATATATTGTCAATGCAGTGTTTGAGCACAGTATAACCTAGCGCTTGTTGTCCATTATATTGTCAATGCTGTGTTTGAGCACAGAATAAACTCAAGGGGGCTTGTTGTCCATTATATTGTCAATGCTGTGTTGAGCACAGTTATAAACTAGGGAATGTTGTCCAATATATTGTCAATGCTGTGTTGGAAACAGTATAAACCTTGGGGACTTGTTGTCCAACGCTATTGTCAATGCGGTGTTTGAGCACAGTCTAATCCTAGGGACTTTGTTGTCCAATATATTGTCAATGCCGTGTGTGAAACACCAGTATAAACCTAGAACTTGGTGCTCCAATATAGAATGTCAATGCTGTGTTGAGCACAGTATAAAACCTAGGCTTGTGTCATATATTGTCAATGCTGTGTTCTGAGCACAGTATAAACCTAGGCTGGTGTCCAATATAGAGTCAATGCTGGTGTGTGGCACTGTATAAACCTTAGGGCTGTTGTCATATATTGTCAATGCTGTGTTTGAGCACAGTATAAAACTAGGGCCTTGTTGTCCAAATATATTGTCAATGCTGTGTTGGAGCCACAGTATAACCTAGGGCTTGTTGTCCACTATAGGTGTCAATGCTGTGTTTGAGCACAGTTAAAACCTAGGGCTTGTTGTCCATTAATATTGTCAATGCTGTGTTTGAGCACAGTATAGACCTGGGGCTTGTTGTCCAATATAGTGTCAATGCTAGTGTTGAGCACAGTATAAACCTAGGGTTGTTGTCCCAATATATTGTCAATGCTGGTTTGAACACAGTATAACCTAGGCTGGTTGTTGTCAATCTATTGTCAATGCTGTGTTTGAGCACGTATAAAACTAGGGTTGTTGTCCAATCTATTGTCAATGTGTGTTTGAACACAGTATAAATCCTAGGGCTTGTTGTCTAAATATTGTCAATGCTGTGTTTGAACACTGTATATACCTAGGGCTTGTTGTCCATAGAGTGTCAATGCTGTGTTTGAAACCAGTATAAACCTAGGGCTTGTTGGTCCAATATATTGTCAGGCTGTGTTTGAAACACAGTATAATACCTTGGGCTTGTAAATATATTGTCAATGTGTGTTGGAACACCAGTTATAAACCGAGTTCTTGTTGTTGTCCAATATAGTGTAAATGCTGGTTGACACAGTATAAACCTAGGGTTCTTGTCCAATATAGTGTCAATGCTGTGTTTGAACACACGTATAAAACCTTATGCCTTCGTGTCCAATATAGTGTCATTGCTGTGTTTGAAACACAGTATAACTAGGGCTTGTTTTGTTGTCCACTATATTGTCAAAATGCTGTGTTTGAGCACAGTATAAACCTCAGCGGCTTGTTGTCCCAATTATATTGTCATTGCGGTGTTTGAACACAGTATAGACTAGGGCTTGTTGTCCAATATATTGTCATTGCTGTGTTTGAACACTGTATAAAACCTAGGGCTTATGTTGACCAATATAGTGTCAATGCTGTGTTTGAAACAGTATAAACCTAGGGACTTGTTGTCCAATAAGTGTCAATGCTGTGTTTGAACTACAGTAGAAACGAAGCTTGTCAAATATATTGGTCAATGCCTGTGTTTGTTGAAACACAAGTATAAACCGAGGGCTTGTTATTGTCCATATAGTGCTCAATGCTGTGATTTAAACCCGGTATAAAACTAGGGCTGTTGTCCAATCTAGTGTCCATTGCTGTGTTTGACACACAGTATAAAACATATGGGCTTCGTTCTCTCCAATTAGTGTCAATGCTGTGTGTGACCACAGTATAACCTAGGGCTTGTTGTCATATAGTGTCAATGCTGTGTGTTGAGAACAGTATTAAAACTAGGGCTTGTTGTCCAATATATGTCAATGCTGTGTTCTTCGCACTGTTTAAACCTAAGGGCTTGTTGTCCATATATCAGTGTATTTCGTAGTTTGAACACAGTTATAACTAGGGCCTTGTTGTCCATATATTGTCAAATGCTGTGTTTGACCACAGTATAAACCTAGGGGCTTGTTGTTCCAATCTATTGTCCATTGCTGTGTTTGAGCACAGTATAAAACTAGGGCTTGTTGCTCCAATATTAGTGTCAATGCTGGTGTTTGAGGCACAGTATAAACATAGGGCTTGTTGTCCATATAGTGTCAATGCTTTGTTTGAACACAGTATAAAACCTAGGGCTGGTGTTGTCCAAATTTTCTAAATGCTGGGTGTATACACAGTACCAACCTAGGGCTTGTTGTGTCCAATATATTGGTCAATGCGGTGTTTGAGCCACAGATTAACCTAGGGCTTGTTGTCCAATTTATTGTCATTGCGGTGTTTGAGCACAAGTATAAATCTAGGGCTTGTTGTCCATTATTTTGTTCAATGCTGTGTTTGAGCACAGTATAAACCTAGGGCTGTTGTCCATATGTGTCAATGCTGTGTTTGGAACACAGTATAACCTAGGGTTGTTGTCAATCTAGTGTCAATGCTGTGTTTGCGCAACAGTATAAAACCTAGGGCTTGTTGTCCAATATATGTCAAATGCTGTGTTTGATCACAGTATAACCTAGGGCTTGTTGTCAAATATCGTGTCAATGCTGTGTTTTAGACTGTATAAACATTAGGCTGTCTGCCATATATTGTCATGCTTTGTGTTGGAGCCACTGTATAAACCTAGGGCTTGTGGTCCAATATAGTGTCTATGCTGATTTTTGAGCACGTTTAAACCTTAGGGCTTGCACCCCCCGTTGCTCCAATATATTGTCTATCTGTGTTTTGTGCACAGTATAACCCTAGGGCTTGTTGTCCAATATAGTGTCATTGTGTGTTTGAACACAGTATAACCTAGGGCTTGTTGTTCCAAGATATTGTCAATGCTGTGTTTGAAACACAGTATAAACTAGTTCTTGTTTGTCCATATGATTGTCAATGCTGTGTTTGGCAACAGTATTACATAGGGCTTGTTGTCCAATATTAGTGTCAATGCTGTGTTTGAACCGTATAAACTGGGGCTTGTTGTCCAATATATTGTCAATGCAGTGTTTGCGCAAGAATAACCTAGGGCTTGGTGTCCAATATATTGTCAATGCTGTGTTCTGAGCTCAGTATTACCTAGGGCTTGTTGTCCATTATTGTCATTGCTGGGTTTAACACAGTTATAAATACCTAGGGCGTGTTGTCAATATATTGTCAATGCTGTGTTTGAGCACAGTTTAACCTAGGCTTGTTGTCCAATATATTGTCATAAGCCGTGTTTGAACACAGTACTAAACCTAGGGCTTGTTGTACAATTTATTGTCAATGCTGTGTTGTGAGCACAGTATAAACCTAGGGATGCGTGTCCCAATATATTGTCAATGCTGGTTTGGCACTGAGTAAACCTAGGGTTGTTGTTCCTATATGTGTCCAATGCTGTGTTTTGCACAGTTATAACCTAGGGACTAGTTGTCCAAGTAGTGTCCAAAAATAGCTTGTGTTTGAGCACAGTATTAAACCTAGGGCTTGTTGTCCTATATTTGGCAATGCTGTGTTTTGAGCACAGTAAAACCTGGGGGTGTTGTCCAATTATTAGTGTCAATGCTGTGTTTGAGCACTGTATAAACATAAGTCCTTGTTGTCCATTATATGGTAAATGCTGTGTGTGAAACACAGTTTAACTAGGCTTTGTTATTGTCCCAATATCTTTGTCAATGCTCGTGTTTGAGCACAGTTATAAACCAGGGCTTGTTGTCCAATATATTGTCAATGCTTTTTTGAACTCAGTTATAAACCTAGGGCTTGTTGTCCATTATATTGTCAATAGGCGGTGTTTGAATCACAGTATAAATAGGGCTTGTTGTCATTAGGTGTCAATGCTGTGTTTGAACACAGTATAAACCTAGGCTTGATGTCCAAGATATTGTCAATGCGGTGTTTGAACACGTATAAACTAGGGCTTGTACAATATATTGTCAATGCTGTGTTTTAAACAGTATAAACCTTTGGGGGCTTTGTTGTTGTCCAATATAGTGTCATTGCGGTGTTTGAAACACAGTATAAACCTAGGGATTCTTGTCCAATTATAGTGTCAATTGCTGTGTTTTTGAACACAGTTTAAACTAGGGCTTCTTGTCCAATATAGGGTCCAATGCTGTGTTTGAACACAGTATAACACTAGGGCGTGTGGTTGTCAATCTATTGTCATTGCTAGTGTTTGAAGCACAGTTATAAACCTAGGGCAATTGTTTTTGTTCAATCTATTGTCAATGCTGTGTTTTGAAAACAGTATAAACCTAGGGCTTGTTGTCCAATCTATTGGTCTTGCTGTGTCTTTTGAACACTGTATAAAACCTAGGGCTTGTTGTCCAATATTAGTGTCATAATGCTGTGTTTGAACACAGTATAACTAGGGCTTGTTGTCCAATTATTGTCAATGCTGTGTTTGATCACAGTTAAAACCTAGGGTTGTCCGAATATAGTGTCAAGGCTGTGTTTTTTAACACAGTTTTAACGTACGAGCTTGTGGTTCCAATATAGAGTCAATGCTGTGTTTGAACACAGTTTAAACCTAGGGCTTTGTTGTCATTATAGTGTCAATGCTGTGTTTGAACTCAGTATAAACCTAGGTTGTTGTCAATTATAGTGTCAATGCTGTGTTTGAGCAAAGTATAAACTAGGGCTTGTTGTCCAATATATTGTCAATGCTGTGTTTTCGCACAGGTATAAAAAAATCCTAGGGCTTGTTGTCCAATATAGTGTCAATTACTGTGTTTGAACACAGTAGTATAAACCTAGGCTTGTTGTCCAATATATTGTCCAATCAATGAAGTGTTTGAACACAGTATAAACTAGGGCTTGTTGCCAATATATTGTCAATGCTGGTTTGAGACAGTATACACCTAGGCTTGTTGTCCATTATAGTGTCAATGCTGTGTTTGTGCACAGTATAAACTAGGCTTGTGTCAATATATGTGTCAATGCTTTGTTTGAACACAGTATAAACATAGGCTTGTGGTTGGCCAATATAATCTCCATTGCTGTGTTTGAAACACAGTTATAAACCTAGGGCTTGTTGCTCCAATATATTGTCAATGCTGTGTGGGCACAGTATAAACTAGGTTGTTTGTCCAATAATAGTGTCAATGCTGTGTTTGAACACAGTATAAACCTAGGGCTTGTTGTCCAATCTATTGTCAATGTTGTGTTGAGACACAGTAGAAACCTAGGGCTTGTTGTTCAATTATAGTGTCCAAGCTGTGTTTTGAACACTGTATAAACCTAGGTGCTTGTTGGTCCAATATATTGTCAATTGCTGTGTTGAGCACAAGTATAAACCTAGGGCTTGTTGTCAATTTATTGTCAATGCTGTGTTTGAACTACAGTATAAATTAAAACTAGGGCTTGTTGCTCCAATATATTGGTCAATCTGTTGTATAGAGCACAGTATCAACTAGGGCTTGTTGTCCAATAGATTGGTCAATGCTGTGTTGAGCTAACGTATATAAACCTAGGCTTTGTTGTTCCAGTATAGTGTCAATGCTGCTGTTTGAGCACTGTTATAATCCTAGTGCCTGTTGTACAATATAGTGTCAATGCTGTGTTTGAGCCAGTATAAACCTAGGGCTTGTGTCCAACTATAGTTCACTGCTGTGTTTGAGCATAGTATAATCCTAGGGCTTGTGTCCAATATATGTCAATGCTGTGTTTGAGCACAGTATAAACTAGGGTTGTTGTCCAATAAGTGTCAATGCTGTGTTTGAACACAGTATACAACCTTGGGCTTGTTATTGTCCATTATAGTGTCAATGCTGTGTTTGAGCCATATCGTATAACCTAGGGCTTGTTGGTCAATATATTGTCAATGCTGTGTTTGAAATCACAAGTAGTAAAACTAGGGCTTGTTGTCCAATATATTGTCAATGCTCTGTGTTTGAAACACAGTATAAACCTAGGGCTTGATACAATATATTGTCAATGCTGTTGTTTGAACACAGTATAACCTCGGGCTTGTCAATATAGTCCTCAATCGCCTGTGGTTTTGAACACAGTTAAACCTAGGGCTTGTGTTGTCCAATATAGTGTCTATGCTGTGTTGTGATACAGTATATACCTAGGCTTGTTGTCCAATATTCCGTTGGTAATGCTTTGTTTGAACACAGTATAAACTAGGGCTTGTTGTCCTATATGATTGTCAATGCTGTGTTTGAACCAGTATTAACCTAGGGCTTGTGGTCCAATAATTGTGTCAATGCTGTGTTGGGCACAGTTTATATAAAACTTGGGATTGTTGTCTATATATGTCAATGCTGCTGTTTGAAGAACAGTTTAAACCTCATGGGCTTGTCCAATTCAGTGTCTATACTGTGTTTGATCATCAGTATTAAACCTAGGCTTGTTGTCCATATATTGTCAATGCTGTGTTTGCACACTGAATTAATCCTAGGGCTTGTTGTCCAATATAGTGTTCAATGCTGTGTTGGCAGTATAGACTAGGGCTTGTTGTCACAATATAGTGTCAATGTGTGTTTGAGAAACTGTTTAAACCTGGGCTTTGTTGTCCATATATTGTCATGCTGTGTTTGAAACACAGTTAACCTAGGGCTTGTTGTTGCTCAATATATTGTCAATGCTGTGTTGAACACAGTATAAACCGAGGCTTGTTGTCCATAAATTGACAATGCTGTGTTTGCAGCAAGTATAACCTAAGGGCTTGTTTCCAATATATTGTCAATGCTGTGTTTGAGCAACAAGGATAAACCTTGGGCTTGTTTGTCCAATACTAGTGTCAATGCTGTGTTTGAGACAGTATAAAACCTAGGGCTTGTTGTCAATTATATTCTCAATGCTGTGTTTGTAACACAGTAATAAAACTAGGGCTTGTTGTCCAATTATATTGTCATGCTGTGTTTAAGCATAGTATAAACCTTAGAGAACTTGTTGTTCCAAATATATTTGGTTCAATGCTGTGTTTAAAAACACTGTAATAAACCTAGGGTTGTTGTCCAAGTAGTGCCAATGCTGTGTTTGTCCACAGTATAAACTTAGGGCTTGTTGTCCAATTCTATTGTCTATGCTGTGTATTGAGCACAGCATAAACCTAGGGCTTGTTGTCCAATATAGTGCAATGCTGTTGTTTTGTTCACAGTATAACCCTAGGGCTTGCTTGTCCATTATATTGTCAATGCTGAGTTTGGAGCAACAGTATAAACCTAGGGTTGTTGTCATATAGTGTCAATGCTGATGTTTTAAGCACAGTGATAAACTTGTGGCTGTTGTCATATAGTGTCATATGCTGTGTTTGTGCCACAGTTTAAACCCTCTGGGCTGGTTTGTCCAATGTAGTGTCACTTGCTTTGTTTGTGCACAGGATAAACTAGGGCTTGTTGTCCAATATATTGTCAATGCTGGTTTGAGAACAGTTAAAACCTAGGGCTTGTTGTCCTAATATTGGGGCAATGCTGTGTTTGAGCACAGTATGATAAACGTGGTGCTGGTTTGGGGTTTCCAAGTATATTGTCATGCTGTGTTTGAACACAGTATAAAAAACATAGGGCTTGTTGTTGTCAATAGATTGTCAAATGATGTGTTGGAGCAACAGTATAAATCCTTCGAGCTTGATGTCCAATAGATTGTCAATGATGTGTTTGAACACAGTATAAACATAGGGCTTGTTGTCCAATATATTGTCAATTGCTGATGTTTGAGCACAGTAAAACCTAGGGCTTGTTGTCCATTTATATTGTCAATGCTGTGTTTGAACTCAGTATAAACCTAGGGCTTGTTGTCCAATCTATTGTTCAATGCTGGTTTTGGAACAACTGTATATACTAGGCGTCGTTGTTGTAATATATTGGCAATGCTGTGTTGGAGCACAGTATAAATAGGCTTGTTGTTGTCCCTATATATTGTTAATGCTGGGTTTGGAGCCAGTATAAACCTTAGGCTTGTCCATTATATTGTCAATGCTGTGTTTGAAGACAGTAAAAACCTAGGGCATTATGTTGTCCAATATATTGTCAATGCTGTGTTTTGAACCACAGTATAAACTGGGGCATGTTGTCCAATATATTGTCAATGCTGTGTTTTGAACACAGTATAACTTCGTGGCTTGTTGTTGTCCACTATATTGTCAATGCTGTGTTTTGAAAAAAACACAGTATAACTTGGCTTGATGTCCAATATTTGTCAATGCTGTGTTGAAACACTGTATAACCGAGGCTTGTTGTTCGGTCCAATATATTTGTCAATGCTGTGTTTGACCACAGTATAAACTAGGGCTTGTTGTCCAATTTATTGTCAATGCTTGTGTTGGACTGTATAACTAGGCTTGTCCCATATATGTCAATGCTGTGTTTGCGCTCGTATTAAACCTAGGGCTGGTAGTTGTCCAATATATTGTTAATGCGTGTTTGAGCACAGGTATAAAACCATAGGGCTTGTCCTATATATTGTCAATGCTGTGTGTGTGCCACAGTAAAAACCTAGGGCTTATTTGTTGTCAATATATTGGCTATGCTGTGTTTGAACACAGTATCAACCTAGGGCTTGTTGTTGTCCAAATATATGCAATGCTGTGTTTGAACACAGTATAAAACCTAGGGCTTGTTGTCCAATATATTGTCTATGCTGGGTTTGAGCACAGTATAAACCTCGGGCTTGTTGTCCAATATATTGTCAATGCTGTGTTTGAGCACAGTATTTAACTAGGGCTTTGTTGTCCAATATATTGTCAATGCGTGTTTAAGCAACAGTATTTACCTTAGGGTTGTAGTCATATATTCTCAATGCTGATGTTTGAACACTGTATAAACTAGGGCTTGGTGTCCAATATATTGTCAATGCTGTGTTTGAGCCAGTATAAACCCAGGTTGTTGTCAATATATTGTCAATGCGAGTTTTAAACACAGTTTTAAACCTTGGGTTTGTTGTCCAATATTAGTGCAATGCTGTCGTTGAGCCACAGTATAACCTTAGGGCTTGTTTGTGTCCATAAATTGTCAAGGTGTGTTTGAGCACAGTTATAACCTAGGGCGCAGTTGTCAATTTAGTGTCAATGCTGTGTTTGATGCACAGTTATAAACTAGGGCTTGTTGTCCCAATTTAGTGTCATGCTGTGTTTGAAGCCAGTATAAAAACCTAGGGCTTGTTGTCCAATATAGTGTCAATGCTGGTTTGGCACAGTATTTAAACCTAGGGCTTGTTGTCAAATATCGTGTCAATGCTGTGTTTTGAGAAAGTGTTAACCTTAGGGCTTGTGTCCATTTAGTGTTCAATGCTTGCTGTTTGAGTACAGTATAACTCCTAGGGCTTGTTGTCCAATATATTGTCAAATGCTGTGTTGGAGCACAGTATAAAACCCAGGGCGTGGTGTCCAATATAGTGTCAATTGCAGTGTTTGAGCACTGTATATACCGAGGGCGTGTTGTCAATTATATTGGCAATGCTGTGTTTGAACAGTATAAACCTAGGGACTTTGTTGTTGTCCTATATATTGTCAATGCTGTGTTGGTGCACAGTATAAACCTAGGGCGTGTTATCCATATATTGTCAATGCTGTGTTGAACACTGTCTAAACCTTGGGCTTGTTATGTCAATTATTGTCATTGCTGTGTTTGCAGCACAGTATAAACCTGAGGGCGGGTGTCCAATATATTGTCCAATGCTGTGTTTGACACGTATAACCTAGGGGCTTGTTGTTGTCCAAGTTATTGTCAATGCCTGTTTTGGAACACAGTTTTAAACCTAGGGCTTGTTGTCAATTTATTGTCAATGCTGTGTTTGAACACAGTATAAACTAGGGCTTGTTGTTGTCCAATCTATTGTCAATTTGCTGTGTTTGAGCACAGTATAAAACTAGGGGGCTGGTTGTTTGTCAATATATGTCAATGCCTGTGTTTGAGCACTGTATAAACTCGGGCTCTGTTCCCATATATGTCATGCTGGAGTTTTTGCGCACAGTATTAAACCTAGGGATGGTGGTTGTCCATTATATTGTTAATGGCTGTGTTTGAGCACCGTTTAAACCTAGTGCTTGCCAATTTATTGTCAATGCTGTGTTTGCGCACATTTAAACCTTAGGGCTTATTGTTGACCAATATATTGTCAAGGCTGTGTTTGGCACAGTATAAACCTAGGGCTGGTTGTTGTCCAACATATTGTCATTGCTGTGTTTGTAGCACTGTATTAAACTAGGGCTTGTCCATATATTGTCATGCTGTGTTTGAGCACCGTATAAACCTAGTCCTGGTTGTCCTAATTATATTGTCAATGCTGTGATTGAGGCACAGTATAACTAGGCTTGTTGTTGTCCCTATATTTGGAATGATGTGTTTGAGCACTCCGAATAAGCCTGGGCTTGTTGTTGCTTATTTGTTTCAAAGGACTGTGAACTGTACTCTGTTTCATGTGTTTTCGTGAATAAAATTTGTTTCATCCTAAGAATGACAGACAAACCCGTGCAAACGGAGGAGTAAGTAAGTCTGCATGTCAGCAGGGGTTGGGGGGTTAGGGGAGAAGAGCACACAGAACAGGATCAACCAATGACCCCTATCCAATGTTTCGTGGTGTGGGAGGTCTTGCAATATTCGCACTCAATCATCAGCTAGAGTTGGTGAATGACTAAAGACCGAAAACACCCGATAATGAAGTGGAAATGTGGAAATATGGACTTGAGTTTGGTCAATAGGGTCTAGAGTGTGGGTGATGATGCACCAGCCGCCGTGGTGAAATGGTTAGCATCGTGGGACTCCGGCTGGGAGGTCATTGGTTTGATTCCCATCAAAGTCAGGCGAGACTTTTCTGCCTCGTCCAGCTCCTTCCCTGAGTCGAGTTTGCCTTGGACTCAACTGGGAAGACTGGGATCACAAAGTCGAATTTCATCCACTTAATGGATGTGTCTCTGAGAGTGTTGTTCAAATTTCCTGACAAACACAGCAGGTGTCTGTCTCTTGAGCTGGGTCGACGACATGATATATTATGAAAGTAAGCATAGAGTGCAGCCCTGTCATGCAGTCTCACACCGAAATTGAAATCCGTAGCATCTTCTTCATAATCCCCATTCTCAGCAATCAGTACTCAGCAATCAGGACAATCATCAAGGCACAGCAAGGAATAAAATGGCGCCTCCTGCATCCTAAATACAACCCAGAAGACACATACCATTTGGAATCCAAGCTGTGTGGCACCCTGGAGGAGCTGCGGTGGACGGCAGCCTTCATCGAGGACACCGGGCTGCTCATCTAACGGGATGGCTAACGAGGAAGAAGAAGAAGTTCTAAAAAAAAAGTCTTAAGGTCTGGAAACTTTCGTGCCCTGCTGTCATGTTGACCTCCGTTGTGATGTCCTCTCCCACGTCTATTTCATTGATGTTATTCTGAAGAGTTCACCGACATCAGTAAATTCATAAGGGCTGTTACTGGACAGACGTGGTGGTGCCCTCTGGAGGGAGAGCTCACTCCCGCCAGATCCGTGACTTAGCAGCTATTGTCATCAGTTGGGGGTTCAGTAGGTGGTGTCCTGCATAATTTCATGTTGGATCAGAACAGCCGCCACTAAACACCACCAAAGTGATTCGGTTGCGGTGTAGTGTCTCCTCCGGTGGGTTGCCTATTGACGACTTACCATTGACTGCCTGCTTTGGATTGCCAGTGCCGGGGCTGCAGCGGGACGGGCCGAACTGTAGCTGTGGACGGGGGATCGTAATAAGAGGCGTGGGTTCAGTACCACTGAGGTGATACAGAAGATGTGACAGGGGAGAAACAAAAAAGCTGGCCAGGATAATCAGCATTGCGTTGCCTCAACTCAGACCTGATATATTCCCAGTGTTCCTCTTTTGATGAGCCATGAGATGAAATCGACTCCTTTGTGCATGTATATGACACACATGCCAGTTCTTATGCACACCTGAAGGAAACCATATCCTTTCCTTTTTCGTAGCAGTACAATGTCCGTGTCATTTACCAATTCTTCTAATAGTTGATCAGAGAGAGAGAGAGAGAGAGAGAGAGAGAGAGAGAGAGAGAGAGAGAGAGAGAGAGAAAGGAGAGAGAGAGAGAGAGAGAGAGAGAGAGAGAGAGAGAGAGAGAGAGAGAGAGAGAGAGACAGACAGACAGACAGAACAGACAGGCAGACAGACAGACAGACAGACAGACAGACAGAGACAGAGACAGACAGACGGACAGACAGACAGACAGATACAGAGAGAGAGAGAGAGAGAGAGAGAGAGAGAGAGAGAGAGAGAGAGTGAGAGAGAGAGACAGCGAGAGAGAAAGAGAAGAGAGAGAGAGAGGAGAGGAGAGAGAGAGAGAGAGAGAGAGAGAAGAGAGAGAGAGAGAAGAGACAGACAGACGGACAGACAGACAGACAGATACAGAGAGAGAGAGAGACAGAGAGAGAGAGAGAGAGAGAGAGAGAGAGAGAGAGAGAGAGAAGGGTGGGGGTGGGGTGGGGTGGGGTAGGCGGCTGAGCAAGATCTTGAGATAAGGTTGCTTATGGCCCAGTCGACCTCCAGTGCCATGTTGGGGCTGTTACCTCCAGTGCCATGTTGGGGCTGTTACCTCCAGTGCCATGTTGGGGCTGTTACCTCAAGTGCCATGTTGGGGCTGTTACCTCCAGTGCCATGTTGGGGCTGTTACCTCCAGTGCCATGTTGGGGCTATTACCTCCAGTGCCATGTTGGGGCTGTTACCTCCAGTGCCATATTGGGCTGTTACCTCCAATGCCATGTTGGGGCTGTTACCTACCAGTGCCATTTTTTTGGGCTGTTACCTCCAGTGCCATGTTGGGGCTGTTACCTCCAGTGCCATATTGGGCTGTTACCTCCAGTGCCATGTTGGGGCTGTTACCTCCAGTGCCATTTTAGGGCTGTTACCTCCAGTGCCATGTTGGGGCTGTTACCTCCAGTGCCATATTGGGCTGTTACATCCAGAGCCATGTTGGGGCTGTTACCTCCAGTGCCATGTTGGGGCTGTTACCTCCAGTGTCATGTTGGGGCTGTTACCTCCAGTGCCATATCGGGGCTGTTTCCTCCAGTGCCATGTTGGGGCTGTTACCTCCAGTGCCATTTTTTTGGGGTGTTACCTCCAGTGCCATATTGGGGCTGTTACCTCCAGAGCCATGTTGGGGCTGTTACCTCCAGTGCCATGTTGGGGCTGTTACTTCCAGAGCCATGGTGGGGCTGTTACCTCCAGAGCCATGTTGGGGCTGTTACCTCCAGAGCCATGTTGGGGCTGTTACCTCCAGAGCCATGTTGGGGCTGTTACCTCCAGTGCCATGTTGGGCTGTTACCTCCACAACCATATTGGGGCTGTTACCTCCAGAGCCATGTTGGGGCTGTTACCTCCAGAGCCATGTTGGTGCTGTTACCTCCAGTGCCATGTTGGGGCTGTTACCTCCAGAGCCATGTTGGGGCTGTTACCTCCAGAGCCATGTTGGGCTGTTACCTCCAGAGCCATGTTGGGGCTGTTACCTCCAGTGCCATGTTGGGGCTGTTACCTCCAGAGCCATGTTGGGGCTGTTACCTCCAGAGCCATGTTGGGGCTGTTACCTCCAGAGCCATGTTGGGGCTGTTACCTCCAGTGTCATATCGGAGCTGTTACCTCCAGTGCCATGTTGGGGCTGTTACATCCAGTGCCATATTGGGCTGTTACCTGCAGTGCCATGTTGGGGCTGTTACCTCCAGTGCCATGTTGGGGCTGTTACCTCCAGTGCCATATTGGGGCTGTTACCTCCAGTGTCGTTTTGGGGCTGTTACCTCCAGTGCCATGTTGGGGCTGTTACCTCCAGTGCCATTTTTGGGCTGTTACCTCCAGTGCCATATTGAGGCTGTCACCTTCAGTGACATATCGGCGCTGTTACCTCCAGTGCCATATTGGGGCTGTTACCTCCAGTGCCATATTGGGCTGTTACCTCCAGTGTCATATTGGGGCTGTTACTTCCAGTGCCATATTGGCGCCGTTTCCTCCAGTGCCATATTGGGGCTGTTACCTCCAGTGCCATATTGGGCTGTTACCTCCAGTGCCATATTGGAGCTGTTACCTCCAGTGCCATATTAGGGCTGTTACCTCCAGTGCCATATTGGGCTGTTACCTCCAGTGCCATATTGGGGCTGTCACCTCCAGTGCCATATTGGGGCTGTTACCTCCAGTGCCATATTGTGGCTGTTACCTCCAGTGCCATATTGGGGCTGTTACCTTCAGTGCCATATTACCTCCTGGGCTGTTACCTCCAGTGCCATATTGGGGCTGTTACCGCCAGTGCCATATCGGGCTGTTACCTCCAGTGCCATATTGGGGCTGTTACCTTCAGTGCCATATTGGGGCTGTTACCGAAAATGGATTGAAGGAGAGGAGGGAGATTAGAATTTCTTTTTAATCTTCGTCAATAAAAATTATCATTTTAATTTTCCGATCAAATTCTGTTTCTGTGATTCCTTAAAGATAGTTTCTAAGGACAGGAATTTATCGAAGATGGAAAACGTTTTCGCTTGTTGTTCCATCAGAATGTGTGAAGCTAATGTGTGAAGATTGGTATGGCGTCTGGATAATAAACGCTTGTAGGCGAGTCTGTTTTCATTAATTACAAAATTTGGGATGATTTTTGCGGCCATTACCTCAGTTACAGTGTGCATGCAGAAGGATCGGTTAAGATGGAAGAATGTTTCATTTTAGGGCATTGTTCCCTGTCAAGAAATGACAGTTCAAAGTGTATTAACGTATGGCTCTCTTGCATAAGCGACCAAGTTGTTTCAAATTCGATTCACTTGAACTATCCCTTAAGGTGGATGCATGATGGAAGAGATATAAAAGTCGTGCACGTAGAAAACATTCCTGGTGATTCAGAAAACAATGATTACTTTCATATTGATGAACTATTTCAGACATACTTTTTTTTTCAGATTCTGCATTGAAATCACAACATGCTAAATCATTATAAATAGCCGCTAGCACTTCCTGTGCTGTTACCTCTGTAATCATTTGGTCTTTCACATATTTTGCTATGGAAGGAAAACTTTTCTGCCGTTTTTTGTGGTGAAATCACATACACAGAATTTGCCTACACTCAGCGTCATCTGTCCATTCCTGTCCGCTTAAAATCAATCCACCGGTATTGTCCCGAGTGTTATTTATTGAAGTGGTAGAACCTAGTGAAGGATCATACGAGAACATTTTTAACTCGTTGTATACAGGCACACAATTAGTTTAATTTTTTTGAAAAAAGGTCTTAATACTGATCACTGAGGAACACCAAACTCTGAAGGGCTTTAATTTAAACTGTAGATAATTAGTACAACTTATTGAAACTGGTGGCGGAACAGTGTATGTGTATGTGTATGTGTGTGTGTGCGTGCGTGCGTGCATGCGTGCGTGCGGAGTGCGTGCGTGCGTGTGCGCGCGCACATGTGTGTGTGTGTGTGTGTGTGTGTGTGTGTGTGTGTGTGTGTGTGTGTGTGTGTGTGTGTGTGTGTGTGTGTGTGTGTGTGTGTGTGTGTGTGTGTGTGTGCGTGTGTGTGTGCGTACGTGTGTGTGTGTGTGTGTGTGTGTGTGTGTGTGTGTGTGTGTGTGTGTGTGTGTGTGTGTGTGTGTGTGTGTGTGTTTCTGACAGTTCTTTTGTTTGTCTGTTTGCTCTCCTTCCTCTTTATCGCTTTATGTGAACATTTCCTCTCTGTCTGTGAAACGACGCCTATCACTAACGTGTCGCTCTCGCTCGCTAGACAGACGCACACGCACACGAACGCGCGCGCGCGCTCGCACATACACATACACACGCACATATATATATATATATATATTATATAATATATATATATATATTATATATATATATATATATATATATATATATATATATATATATATATATATAGATCAATATGGTTAAAATACCCAAAATAATTTCCAAAGCGCTCAACCCCTTGGGGAGCAACATTTGTTAAAATAAGGTATTAAAAGAAATCTCTACAAATTTGTTTCGAGCGGCTTGCGCTGTCATCAGGATGGCTTTTGGTTTGCCCACCGCCGATGTTATACAGCGTGTGGGCTCACGTTTGCGGTTGTTTGCACGTGCGGGTATATATATATATAAGCTACACACAAAAAGTTATGGATCACTTTCACAAACATTCATTACTGTCAAAATAAGAAAGTCAATGCGTTGAAGTTTGGCCAACATTTAATTCCATTCTTTAGTGATAAAGATACACAATTGCCTTCAATCTCGAGCAATCGTTTGGTGTGTACATTTGATTAAAGTGGGTACGTATCCAAATTTGACTTCCCAAAGTCATTGAAATCACAAGACAGGGCATACTGATGCTCCCAAAAGCGCAGTAATGCGTGTAACCACCATGGCTGTTCTGGCATTCGACGCAGCGAGTCCTCATCGAGTTGACCAGGTTGGTAAAGATCCTCTGTGGAAGCGCCTGCCACTCAGCCTGCAGCATCTGGTAGAGGTGTTAGGCATCCCTGGGAGGGGGGTGGCTCCTCACTTTGCGATCCAGCTCATCCCAGAGGTTCTCAATCGTGTTGCGATCGGGACTGCATGCTGGCCACTCCATTCTGTTGAATCCAGACTGCTGCAGGAAGTCGTTGAGCAGCCTTGCCCTGTGGGGGCGAGCGTTGTCATCCTGGTAGACAGCCCTCGGTCCCATCTGCTGCAGTGTAGGCACAGCCAGCGGTCGAAGGATCTCATCCCGGTATCGGATGCCAGTCAGGTTACCCTGTACATGATACAAGGGTGTTCTGTGGTGAAGGCTGAAGGCCCCCCAGACCATTACAGAACCTCCACCAAAGGCCACCTTTTCTTGGAGAGTGGCGTCAATAAAGCGTTGCCCTGGGCGCCTCCAGACCCTCAGTCGGCCGTCGTTGTGGTGAAGGGTGAAGCGTGATTCATCACTGAACAGGATCTGGGACCATTGCTGACGTGTCCACTTCACGTGACGTGCGCAGAAGGTGCGGCGTGCTGCCCTATGGGCTGGAGTTAAGCGTGGCCGTACTGCTGGGCGACGAGAACAGAGATTAAACCCATGTAGGCGGTTCCGTATTGGTCTGCTGGCTGATGTTGATGTTAGTAGAGAGAACTATAAAACACGGGTCTAGGCCAACCGGTCTCAACCAGTTTCGACCGGTTGACTCTAGACCCGTGTTTTATAGTTCTCTGACAAGTAAGACTTCAATAACCAAAAAAATAACGATTATCTACAAACAAACATACTGGGTAGGATTATCCGTTTTCAATACTAATTTACTAACTTTTCAGATTTTAGTTTTTGCTTAATCCTGCGTTTTTCCTGATCTATTTTCAATAACATCATTTTCGAGCATACATTCATTAAATGATTTTCTGTCTTTCGTGTGAAATAAAACTACAGTCTTTAACTGTTCTCTAAAGTCTTTTAAAACCGAGTTATATTTCTGACATAAAATCCACACACTTATCCCAGCATGTCTTCCGCTGAAAGCTAGTTTCGACAAAGTGTTTCTTTTTTTTTACTATGTCTCTTTCTGCCGAACAGTCATCTATAATAAATAGTGTCTGCGTTCCTTTAAACAGTCTATAAAAGAGTTATAAACACTCACTCAGTTGATTGCTAGGATCAACTAAATATACGTCGTCATCTGTCCATATAAACCTTCTATCATGATATGTTTTGTTCCATTCAAGCGTTGGACAGAAAATTACAATATAATCAAAATTATAGCGATAAACTGTTTGTAATAGGTCGAGGACAAATATTGTTTTTCCACAACCAGTTTGTCCACAAATCAATGAACAATGAGGAGTTTTTGTCATAAAGTTTTAACTGCTCCATAGTTTTAGAACAGGATTTAATTTAATCCAGTTATTATATTTATCATACTTTCTGTCAAAACTTGTTCAGTATAATAAAACCCTATGAGGCCTAAATGTGTAAGATTAATCCAATTCAGTTCTGTAAGATTGTTTCTATTTAAGTCAACATTGATTTTGTTGCTTGTTGTTATGACCTTAATATCCTCACCATTGTGAAGAACGACGATGGTAACTTTAAGACGTTTAACGTCTAAGTTTTGCCAGCTAATATTAATTCCTTTTATAAGGACGTCACTAACGCCCACAACCCCATCCCCCTCCACATCTTTAAGACAGAAATTTCAAATATTATTGTGAACGTGTCTCCTAATTTTCTGCTTGGAAAGAACTGTAATTTTGCAGAAGCTTTCTTTAAAACCGTTTCTCTTCTGTGGAGGATGTACTGTTTTTTCCCATACGGCGTTATTTCAATCTCTTTCCGACTATTGTCGTCCGGCATAAGACTTACATGTAAAGGGCCAGAGTTGAATGCTTTTCTGAAACTTTTTTGACGGCTAAAAAAATGTAAATGGGCTTATGAATTCAAATTTTTATTTCCCATTCTAAGTATGGTTCTAAGTGCCATTTGCTGTCAGGTTTTCGACTATTTTATATTCATACTGGCCAGCATTATTGCTTCTACATTGCGTAGTTGTTTTAGTTTAGGAAACTTTTTGTTGTCGATAACCTCTTTGCGTTTATAATCACCATCTTTAGTGTACTCAAAACCATACAAAGCGCCTATCTCACCGTTCTGTTCAAAGTCTGCAACGTCTGCAAGGTCTTTTAATTCTAAGGTTATACACCTTACAGGCGCTAATGTAACTCCCGGTTCTTCTGGTCCTCGTGACATTATTTTTAGTACAACTTATTATTTTATTTCCAAAAACAATGTGTAGGTTATCACATTTTACGACTTTCCCTGTTTTGTCTGTGATCTTTATATTAAATGATCCGACCCTCCCACAAACTAATCTTTAAACTGTACAATTAGGGAATTGTAATAATTTCATAATCGCAATATGCAGCTTTCCCTGATGGAAGAGCTCTTAAAACACGTTGAGGGACTTCCATCATATAAGTTTTCATCAGTGCTCAGCTCATCCAAATGAACATAGAGTAATGAATGTAATGCAAGATCGAGCGGACTTTCCCCCTCATAAGTAGTTTTGCTCGGTTAACTCTAAATCTATGATTGCCGGCCGCAAAGCCTAACATTTTAGCTAGCTCTTTATCAAAATAGTAACCTGCTTCTTCTTCAGGCTTGAATGTTAACATTGTTTTTAGATTTGCATTGTTAAGTTTGAGAGTAATGTTGAAGTTACTCATTGCTTCTTTTAGTGAGCAAAACCCGTAATAACCATCAGGTATTGTTAACTGGCTAACTTTGGCTCCTGATTTGTCAACTTTTAGAATCTTATTATTTTCTTTGGATTTACTTATATTGAACCATACGACTTTGTAAAAAATTTCATGGAGTGCGACATTTTGGTTCCGCAATCGTTCTTAACAGCATGTTCTTAAAAACGAAGGACGGTCTTGGGTTGTTATTGTTACAAACATTTTTTAAACAAATAAAAAATGAGTGCATTTAAATATACTAATGCAAAATATTCTGTTGGGCCGCACTACAATCTTAAAAATATAACAATTAACGCCCTTGTCATTTCTGTGACTCAGACTGACACCTTTCAAGTAAAGGTGAGTACTCCATTAACAGATATCTCAACCCTCCTATTAAAAAGACTACATCGCGAAAGTGTGGTTTAGTCATCCGATGCAGTTTTATCAGAACCAGTTAAACTTTGCTGTGTTTTGTGCATCAACTGGTGTGGAGTATCGTATGCTGATCATTTAAATCATCCTGATCCTTTGGTGAGGTCAGTGTATAGATTTCATTTTTATTACACGTTCAGACGTATTTTGACTGAACTGCAAGCACCATTGCCAAATGACAAACCGTTTAATCCATTCAGCAACAGAATAGACATGAAGGCTTTTGAAAGGATTTGTAACGAATTTAATATTAATGTTAAGGAAGACTTTAGACAAAAGTGGACCTTAATCATGGCTTAGGCACCCCTTATTTTTGGGGCGTGCACAGAAAGTATAACTATGACTGGAATCCTCCTTACACATCTTTCTCTTCAGGCACAGGCGTTCACCTAGGGTCCATAGAGCAAGAGCATAAAACAGCATGGACAACATTTATTTTAGACACTTTAAGGGCCTAACTAAAGCAGGATAGAACGAATAAACGACTCTATTCGTACTTACGTTTGGTGTTTGCTAGGTTCGCAAGCACAGGCAAGATCGAGCATAACTGATCCTTCTACTGGCTTTGATGCACAAAACAGTACTTGGCAAATTTAGAGGACGCATTAATTCTACTGTTGATTTGCCTTCAAGTATTAAAAGATTACCAACATGTTTTACAATACGCAAGATCGAAAGTAGACTTTGCTGTTGGTAACTGGTTTATACATGCTGCCTTCTGACCTCAGGCTCCAGATAGGTACAATAATAAACTACAATAATGAAATCCTTGTGGCAGGCAATGAACAGAAAGTCGGAAAAAACGAAATAAATTCTGAGCCAGTAATATTGCAAGCAGTAAACAAACAAGTCGACCCCCCAAGAATAAGTCATCAATCCCTGTGGCCCAAAGCCTAAAGACCGTTGAAGAAGTCCAAAAAAATAATGACCATGAATATGAAAAGACAGCACTGTTGTTGTATTGACTGGCATAGGATTACTCGGTCTTTATTTTACTAAATATTAACCCAACTATTAAGAGAACTAATGTCCATAAGTGCTCGGCCATAAAGCCAACTACTTTGCCCTGCAGTAGACAAAAGCCAGCTAACAATACCCCTAATATACCTGGTAAAGCGTCCATGGCTTTACTGGCTAATTTTTTTTAATAAACCGCAAGATGATCAAGTTGTTTTTTTTACCCATGATTTATCAGGCGGCGATGGAGGTGATGGCGGTGGAGGCACTGGACTTTGACCGCCGCCGCCTGTAATAGCCAACACCAGTGTACTTATTGCAAATCCTAAGGCTGTTATAACGCTTGCTAATGTGACTCCCTGCACTCTAAACAGTGTTCTTATTCGTTCTGCTAGCGTCGTGTCTTCATATAAAATTTTTTCGATAGTTTCTCTTATTCTGTTCACTTGAGTTCGTAATTCTTTTCGGTTAGTATACAACACTTCTAGTCTTGCTAATCTTTCTAGATTAAGTTCATGTAGTCTTTGTTCTATTCTTTCTTTAACATCACGCCCTAAGTTGGCGTCGTCAGCATCAGCGAGTTTTTCTTTTTCTTTTCCTATACGCTCCTTTAGTTCACTCAGTTTTGCTAAATTGTTTATTAATTCTCCTTGGAAGGTTCTTAAAGTGCGATCAAGGGCTTTTAATTCTCTTATAGGCGCCTTTATTTCTTGCATGGGCAGCGGCGGATCATGTATAGTTTTTAATGCTGTTTCTTCTTCTGAAGAAGTGATTTCTGCTTCTATTGTATTTATTATTTTGTCAGTTGTTTGACTTAAATCTTTAAGTTCCATGTTTGTATTTGGCTATCTGTTGGGAGTTCTTGTTGTATGTTTTGAAGTTTAGCAACTGCCTCTGCATCTAATTTTGGTTCAGTAAAGCCAAGGCGATTCCGCTCGCTTGCACTGAGCTTTTGATTAATTGTACCCATTGCCTACAAACCTTGATGGGTCTCGTTTAAACGTAAGCGGAACACGTTCTCCTTTGTCGTTTTTTCAAATACAAATGGTTATCTTTTACTTCAAATCATCAGGGTATATAGTTTCGGGAGGTTCTAGGCCTAAACTTTGGTATAATGATCTGACCTTACTTTCTGTTAATTCACGCCTTTGCCGCCCTTCTACTAATTCTTCATGCAATGAGAGCGCCGTGTGATGCTGTGTCAAAGGAGTCATTTCACTCATGTCGTCTCCACGATCAAAACATCATTAATCTTCAATGCCTGCCTGTTTTTAAATAATTAACTTTTTTATTTTGTTTTATAAAAAAATGTCGCAAGCATATGGCTCGATTCTTGACCGCATAGAAGACTGAAAGAGCCCTTTGGCGTGAAGGGAAATAAACGGAATATTACTATTCCAAATAATCCATCTACTATTGATGCGGATCAAATTCTTACTGTTAAATTTCCAGACCTAGGAGCAGATGAAGTGATTGTGCCAGGCTCTGCGCGTCTTACTTTCAAAATAGAACTCGAATCAGAAACAGACCCAAACAGGACAGTTGTCCAGAATCTGGGACGGGCAATCGTTAAGAAAATTTCTATAAAACGTGAGGGGCAAGAAATATTTTCTTTACACAATGCAGACATATTTTTTAACCTATTTGATCTATGGCTAACCGAGAATGAAAGGGCTGATCTTGCGTTTCAAGGAATTGAAAATGATGATGGACTAAAACACAGAATAGGCGCTGGAAATGCTAATCCAGCGGCAAAAAGTATGTGGCTGTAAATTTTGCGTTTGGAAATCGCTTTTCCATTCCCTTAGATTTTTGAGTTGTTAAAAGCGCATGCGCCATACTTTCAAGGAGCATTAAAAGACAGATTGTCATATGAACTAACGTTAGAAATAGAGTTTGTTTAGAACTTACCGCCAATGACATTGACAAACAAAGCACATGACAAGACACGATGCATTTCAACCACTTGGGTCTTCTTCAGGCGAAAAAATAAATCACATTTAACATGTGGGACAGTACAGACAAAGAACGAAAAAAGAAGAAAGAAAAATGACTCATCCGTTGGAATCCATGCGGTCGGTGGGCGGAAATGACATGGGGCCAGGGGGATTATGGGAGAGGAAACGGAGGGGGGGGGGGGGTTGCGTCGGGGAAGGTGTGTGTGTGTGATATGATAGGGTTGTGTGTCTAGTTTATTGGGATGGTGTGGTATCTTTGTGATGGTTGTGGTAATGGTGGATTGATAATAATGGTAAGGGGAAGAAGGGGGGGGGGGGGGGGGGGGGAACTGAGGGAAAAAAAAAAAGGTGAGGGGGGGGGGGGGGGGGAATTTAAGGGGAAGGATAAAACAACATTAGGATTAAATAGATGGAGGGTTGCTGTAACTACTGTATGAAGTGAGTGAAGGGGATGTGGTGGTGGTGTATGTATGTGTGTGTGTATGTGTGTGTGTTGGTAGGGGATATTGCCAACTGATGTGGAAGTGGTGGGTATGTGTGTTTGGTTATTGTTGGATATTGATGCCTTGGGGGTGTAGTGTGCCCAGTTTGGCAATGAGATAGGATTCTTGAGTTGTGCGTTCAAAGCTGTCACTCTGTGACTGCCAGGGGTGCCATAACTTTGACATGGTCGATGTTGTGTTGGGTGTGGTTGAAGTGTAGGGCGACGGGTTTGGGTCGGTGGTGGCGTCTAAACCCAACTGCAAAATCTGCCCCTCACCAAACCAGACACCATCTTACAGGGCCCAAAGACTCCTTCACAGTCAAACGCACATTCTCATGTCAGAGCCGCAACATCATATATGCCATCCACTGCCAGCTGTGTGGCAAGATCTACATAGGGGAAACGTCACGCACACTTGAAACACGCATCTCTGAACACCTGGCTGATATCCGCCACCACCGACCCAAACCCGTCGCCCTACACTTCAACCACACCCAACACAACATCGACCATGTCAAAGTTATGGCACTCTGGCAGTCACAGAGTGACAGCTTTGAACGCACAACTCAAGAATCCTATCTCATTGCCAAACTGGGCACACTACACCCCCAAGGCATCAATATCCAACAATAACCAAACACACATACCCACCACTTCCACATCAGTTGGCAATATCCCCTACCAACACACACACATACACACACATACATACACCACCACCACATCCCCTTCACTCACTTCATACAGTAGTTACAGCAACCCTCCATCTATTTAATCCTAATTTTGTTTTATCCTTCCCCTTAAATCCCCCCCCACCTTTTTTTTTTTCCCCTCAGTTCCCCCCCCCCCCCCTTTCTTTCCCCTTACCATTATTATCAATCCACCATTACCACAACCATCACAAGATACCACACCATCCCAATAAACTAGACACACAACCCTATCATACCCACACACACACACACACCTCCCCCGACGCAACCCCCCCCCCCCCCCTCCGTTTCCTCTCCCATAATCCCCCTGGCCCCATGTCATTTCCGCCCACCGACCGCATGGATTCCAACGGATGAGTCATTTTTCTTTCTTCTTTTTTCGTTCTTTGTCTGTACTGTCCCACATGTTAAATGTGATTTATTTTTTCGCCTGAAGAAGACCCAAGTGGTTGAAATGCATCGTGTCTTGTCATGTGCTTTGTTTGTCAATGTCATTGGCGGTAAGTTCTAAACAAACTCTATTTCTAACTTTGCTTCGTTCGCCGCCATCAGTCAACCATTTTGACATTTTATATGAACTAACGTTTAATGAATACAAACGTGTTATTAGATCATCAGACACCGAAGCAAAGTACAGCATTTCTGACATCTCGTTAGAGTTTGACGTTGTTAGCAACCCAAACTTAGCAAGGCTGATTGAGCAACAATATCAGTCAAAATTAGCAATATATTACGAAAGAGTGATTCATCATACAACATATCCCAGAAGCAAGGCTGACGCTATATGGAATTTTAGTTTTAGTGTCGCAGCAAGATCGCTTAAAGGTATTTTATTGCTGTGTGAAGATGAAAAACCATTCAAAAGAGGAAGTGAAAAGTTTATTAATCCTAAAAATAACGAAAGTACAATGTTCGATTGAGGGTAGTCCTAACCAAATCTACGCTAGCGGGCTTAAACCTTATCAACAATTTGACGAAATAAGAAAATTGTTTGGGGGTGGGAGGTGTAGAAATCCCAACAGTAGACCTTGTGTCTAAAGATCTACACCTTCACAATGTTAGACTCGATGATTATTTAACAACGAAATACGGCTTATGGATTGACCTAAGGTCAACAGAGGATAATCAGTTGCATGGAAGTGGCAGACCGGTTAAAGACGTAATAAACATTCAAATTGATAAAGAAAAAGAGAGTGATAAACCACTTAATGCACATTTGTTTTTAATATATGATGCGCAGCTGAATATTCAAGATAACAGATTAAAAGATATACAATACTAAATTATTTTTTTATTTTTTAAAAAGCATGTCTGTTTCGGTTTATCCAAAAGCGTCTAAGTCGCCAGAAGAAGGGATAGTAGAAAACCCTGACATAAAAACCTTCAGATTAACAAACATTACACAAATGCAGCAAATACTAGAGCAAGACCTTTCAAAATACAGCAAAGCCAAACGAAGGTATTCTGCTGCCTTTAATGCTGTTACCTATGTTAATACTGGAGCATCGACTATAAGCGCTGCATCAGCAGGAACGAGTGTTGGTCTCTTAGCAACGGGCATAGGCGCACCCGCAGCTTTACCTCTAGGCGGTTTGTCTTTAGCTCTTGGCCTGTGTTCATTAGCTGTAGGTGCTGCTAGCAAAAAATTAAAAACTAAACTCCAAAAGCACACAGCTATGGTTCAACTAATAACAGCTAAACTTAGTTCCTTCAATCTGATAATAAATAAAGCACTAGCTGACTCAAACATCACGGATGAAGAATTTAGTCGTTTACAGGCTGATTTTAATGACTACAAAAGACAAAAGTTTGATCTTCAAAAAAAGGCGAGGGCAAGTTTTTCTCAACAGCCAGACACCGAGCAGATAAAAAAGGAATGTTTTAAAAAAAGTAAACGAGACATTAAACTCTGTTCTAAACAGCTCACATTAACAACATCAAAGGGCATTTATACTTTAGTTTATGAGTCCAAGCACAAAAAGACCGTTGATATTGATTCTGATTAAGACGACTTTGGGAGTCGTTGTATTTTTTTTAATTTAAATAAATATGTTGGCTTAGAAAAGAAAGACAGCGTGGCTAAGATATATGAAGGCCCAGATGAATTGTTTGAAGGAATGCTTGAGGAAGAGCGTTTGTCAAGAGCACTGAATGATATTGATTTAGAAGTCATTGATCCAGCAAACGTACAGGCAAGCGTTTGTACATGCAATTTCTCAAGTTCCAAGTAAACTAACAATAGACCCGCCAGTTAAAGTAATGTTAGCTGTTTTAATCGACTATATAACAATAAATGAAGAAAATCTAGAAGTCTGGGTCTCGACTAAACAACAGATATTCTTTCTCATAATGACTTAACGCCTGGTTGGGCAGACGAACTGCTTACACAGTTTGATGTGGCCACTGAAGAAGCCAAAATGAGAGGCTCTGGTTGGTCAGAGGGCGAAGTCTTAGAGATTAGATTAAAACAGGCTAAGTATGCACCGATTGTAGGCAAGGCTTACATTCCGCTACCTCAAGAGTTGGTTTCAAAGAGAGCAGTTTTAAACATAAAGAATTCAGACAACAAATGTTTCATGTGGTGTGTTCTTGCAAGGCTGCATCACGTCCGCGAACACGCAGAGAGAGTGACTAACTATTGGCAATACACCAAAGATCTAACTTCGATGGAATATCCTTTCCTGTTAGCGTAGATCAAATTGATCAGTTTGAAGAACAAAACAAACCAATAACTGTTAATATCTACACATGGGATGAGGAAACAAATCTACAGCCCATTAAAGTGTCTAAGAACAGCCCACGATTGGCGAACCAGACAAAAAATCATGTTGACTTAATACTGATGTTTCCACACAGCAGGGCTACCACATTACACATTGATACGAACAATGAGTAGATTATTGGCGCATACTTCAAAGCAAAAAAATAAACAAAAATTCTGTAGAAAATGTTTAACAAGAATTCCATCCGTTAAAGCAGCGAGCGAACATAAGAAAACATTGTATCGGCCGTTGACTGTAATACAGAACTAATTACGCCCCCACCTGGATCTAAAGTTAGTTTTAAGAACTGGAAACGGATGCAAAATTCTCACTATGTTGTTTACGCAGACTTCGAGTCGCTTATTGTTCCTTATGAAGGGCCAGCGCCACAAAAACTTCGAAAAACAGTCTTAATGAGTAATCATCAGATTTGTTCATTTGCCTTCATCATTGTTAGGTCGGATGGCGCCCATTCAGCACCGAATTGTATAGAGGCCCAGATGCTGCAGAATACTTCTTAGAACGCATGCAGAAAGTGCGTAATGACTGTTCTAATAATCTAAACTTATCTGAAATCATAATGACGCCCGAAGACCAACAACAGTAGAAATCAGCCACACATTGTTGGATTTGTGGTTTAGAACTAATGTCTAACAGTGAGGAAACCAATCCGCAGTAAGAGACCATGATCACATTAGTGGAAAGTTCAGAGGAGCAGCACACAGTAAATGCAATCTTCAATTAAGTTTGAACCAGCGAAATGGAAGCTGCCTATATTCTTTCACAACTTGCGAGGTTACGACTCTCACCTTATAATGCAAGCAGTAACTGGACGCCTTTAGGGTGTCATGCATTGCACAGTCATCAGAATAAGTACATGTGTTTCACTTTAAATAACATGTCTTTTTATGACTCTATGCAGCACATGATGGGTTCATTAGAGTCACTAGCTATGTCCTTAAAATCCTGCCAATAACGGAGGAATATTTTGAACCAACTCTTGTTAGAAAGGGCGTTTACCCTTATGAATACATGAACAGTTGGGAAAGGTTTGACGAAGACACACTTCCTCCTAAAGTTGCGTTCTGTTCTAGTCTCAGAGGAAAGGAAATCAGTGACTCCGATTACCAGCATGCTCAAGATGCGTGGCAGAAGTTAGAGTGTAAAACAATGGGAGACTATCATGATTCATACTTGATGACTGATGTATGTTTGTTGGCGGAGTCTTTGAAAATTACAGAAAGACCTGCATGAAACATTATAGCCTGGATCCTGCGCATTACATTTCTGCGCCCGGGATGAGCTGGGACGCTTTCTTAAAGTTTACAGGAATACAGATTGATTTATTGTCTGATTTACCAATGATTCAGATGATTGAAAACGGATTGCGTGGAGGAATTAGTATGGCGTCGCACCATTACTGTAAAGCAAACAACAAAATACTTGGACGACTATGATCCTAGTAAAAGGTCTAACTATCTCATGTATTTAGATGCAAACAATCTGTATGGATGGGCAATGGCGCAATCGCTTCCATTACGCAACTTTAAAATGTACACAGGTGGTAGTACAAATAATATTCAAAGAGCATTAAAGTGGTTGAGCAGTTTGATGCCAGATCGGAAACGGGGCTTTATTCTGGAAGTTGACTTAGAATATCCTCAGGAACTCCATGACCTGCATAATGACTATCCATTAGCAGCAGAAAGTCTAAAGACGGCAAAAAACAGAACCACCTAAAACTTGTGCTAATCTTCGCGACAAAAAAAAATTATGTCTGTCATTACAGACTTCTACAATTTTATTTAAGACATGGTTTGAAGTTGACAGCTGTTATCGTTAATTGCTTTTGATCAAGAACAGTTCATGAAACCATACATAATGAAGAACACTGATCTCAGAACTAAATCCACAGATGCTTCAGAAAAAGACTTTTTCAAGCTGATGAAAACAGCTGTTTTGGAAAGACTATGGAGATCCGCACAAGCGTAAAGATGTCAGATTGGTCACCAGAGAGAACGAAGCAATTAAGCTGACTTCTAACCTAATTATCAGGACTTCAGAAGATTTCATGATCAGCTTTTTGGTATAATGATGAAAAAAAGAAAGTCAAATTGGACAAACCCGTTTTTATTGGGTTTTACTGTTTTAGAATTATCAAGCTTTTGATGTTAGAATTTCTTTACGACTACTTTAAGCCCACGTATCCTGAGTCCAGAGTGCTTTACACAGATACAGACAGTTTTGTTATAGATATCCCTACTGAAGACATCTATAAAGACATGGAATTAGAAGTAGCTAAAGGGCATGCGGGATGGTACGACACATCTGATTATCCTAAAGATTCGCCTTTGCATTCAATTACTAACAAGAAGGTTTTACGAAAGATGAAGGATGAATTATCTGGAAAGGTGATCAGGAGTTTGTTGGGTTAAGGTAAAAAATGTACAGTATTTCGAGCCAGGAGAAAACTATCAAAAAAGCAAAGGGAATATCTCGCAGTGTTGTGCAGTCAAACATATCGCATGACAACTACAAAGAAGCATTGTTCAATAAACATACTTTTCATTCATGACAACGTAAAACTACGATCTAATCTACATGAGATCAACACAACTGTTGTAACAAAGAAGTCATTAGATAGAACAAACATAAAACGTGTGTTTGTCAATCCAGAGTTTTCATATGCAATTGGGCATTGGAGAACGGTATAATTATATATCTTCTTCGGGTTTATATTCGGGTCCATATTTTTCCTCAACTTATCTTAGAAAATCAATCATATCAACCTCCAATTCAGACAAATTTTTTCTCATGTTTGCTTGATGCGCTCGAATTTTTTTTATTATTTCAAGATATTCTTTATCCCATTTTTGATAGTCAAAATTTGGGATTTTAGGCTGTAGGTGATCTGGATGCAGTGCCATGTGCCAATGAATCCTTGTAATTGTTTCTTTAACAGCAGAATACGTACCATGTGATTCTCGTATTAATTCCAAGGTCTCTTTATTTATCATTCTTGCTACCTCTTTTGATTCCATTTCAGTTCCAGGTTCTTTCTTTTGGCCTTCCATTTTAAACCAAAATATATTTACGTAAATCAGTTAAAGCGGAACTGTGTCTGGCGGGATTATCTGCAGTTCTTCCTTCACAAAAGATCTTTGGGGGGCTGGTTGTTTTGTTGTGTCAGTTTCTCGTAAATAATACTGTCATGTGAATGAGGAAAAGTGATGTGAATGGAAAAGTTTCATATCGATTAAGAGATTTGGTAATTTTTGCAATTGTGGAATGGAACCTACGGGTTTGATGCTTTTTTGTATTCATGGAGAGCAACCGCCAGTGATGCGGAAGAGTAGGACGCTGAGTGGATTGTGAATTGTGTTCACCCAATGTGAGGAAGGGTGGAAGGCTATTGTTACTTCAGAGGAGCTCTGGACACAGACATAGGAGGATGTCTGATTGTAACCCTCGTTGGGTTTAACATAGTTAGGACTAGGATTGTCCTATGCAACCCTGGGTTGGGTGTGCTATATGATTGGACTGGTTTGTCCGATGCAACCCTGGTTTGGGTGTGCTTAACCCTTGGTGGGTGTAATATGCCTGGCGTGGCAAGTTCACTCTCGAGTATAGAGTGTAGATGTAGACTATGATTGGTCTGGTTTGTCCGATGCAACCCTGGTTTGGGTGTGCTTAACCCTTGGTGGGTGTAATATGCCTGGCGTGGCAAGTTCACTCGAGTATAGTGTGTAGATGTAGACTGGAAGTCTACTAGGGTAGGCTTGTCGCTTAATCCCTAGAAGGTGAGTACCAGTTGGGGTTGTATACTGGTTAAAGCAATTACAGTAAAGGTGTAATTGCAATGACAACAGAAGTTTGATAATTATAAAGATTTGATGATATTGCGCTATTTGGGAAAAAGAGAAAGATGAACGTTGAACGCGAAAAGAAAAGAAGAATAAGCAAAATAAATATTGTTGTGTAAAGATTTCGTTCTGTATCCCAACTGTAGGTAGGAATAGGTTGGCGGAACAAGACTCATGTGAGTATTCTATATTGATCTTGGAGTGAATGTGAAAGGAGTTAAAAAGGATGTATGAATAATAATGAGAGGAAGAGAAAAAATAAATACAGTTCATTTGTAGAGGTTAACCCTGGACCTAGGGTTTCGTTACAGAATCCCTCAGCGTCCAGTGGTGGTCCAGGCTTGAGCTGTACGAGCCTAGTGAGAGTCCAGGCTGTGATGGTCCAGAGGTAATACAGCCAAGTGAAGGGAAGCTCCTCAACAAGTCAAGATGATTTGTCTTTATTGATACTATTTAATATAAGAACTGATAGTGTAACATGTGTGTGAGTGTTTGATTTTTGATAAAACTTTCAATATGGTATTAGTGTTTGTATGTGGGGAATTATCTTGTAAAGAGAAAAAAATATGTGTTGGAAAATGCAGTGAAGTGCAAACAAGAATTAAGACCCTTTTCTTTGTGAGTAAAGGGAGCGTTTATAGAAAACTCAACTCAATTGTGATAGTGCTCCTTTGGGTGAATGGAGTGATTGTGTGTTGTGTACGAAGTTAGCATACTGTGGTTGTGAATGCAAGTGTGTCTGTTCACAAACATGGGTATGTGACAAATACACGGGCGGATTCATCTTTACAATTCTTTTTATTTCATACGGGTCAACACTCCAAACTGGATCTGTTGCCCTGAAGCGAGTGTCCCCTTCTGCTTCTCCCGGCAAATAAAGGTACCTTACTTTCAAACCAAATGGTAATAGTTTGCTGGATGAAGACTCTCCTTCAACAACATTTATTGTTTGTTTTTTGATTGCCTGTACTGGTTTTAGACCTGTTAATTTAAATTCTTCATTATTCATTGCACGTAGAACTGAGGGCAGTCTTCTAACCCATTCTGTGTTGCGAGAATTGTCAATCAGCTCTCTGTGATACTGGTAGGAGAAAAGCCTTTCAGATAACTGTTTGTTAAAGTTTTCAACTAAAGCCTGTGATCTGTGAACTCCCGGAATGCCTCTTTTAATGGTAACTCTATGTTTTAACAATAATTGATTCACTCGGCCTTTAAATTCTTTTCATCATCGACTTGAATCATGCGAGGATAAGTTAGCGGGCCTGGTTGATATATTAGTTGTATAGCAACAGCAACAGCAGAAGCACTCTTTTGTGTTAATGGTTCCGCATCTTTGTATCTTGAAGCTATGTCAATGACTGTAAGTGCATACTTAAATCTTTTTCGTCTAATCGTATCATGGGGTAAATATTGAAGGTCCATTTGATGGGTGTCGTTCGGTATTGTATTCACAAAGTGTGGTCTCTGTATTCGTCTAGGCGCAGGTAAATAATTTGCCAAATCGCTTGTTTAGATAACCATTCCTTTGCTGTTTGTTCACTGACTCCGGCTGCTTGGCTTAGCCTTTTGATTGCTGTTATTCCCTTCCAATATCCTTTAGGCGAATAATAGATTTTGTTCATTTTTTATTCAGCCAATATTATGCGCAACAAAAATACACAACGGTCATACCAAAGACGATAAACGCGATTTCTTGCATCTTTTGTTTTTCTGATGGATGATAAAAGTCGCTGATTTTGGTGGGGGCAATGTCTCGATTGGTTTGCCTGTTACAAGATAATATTCTTTTATCGCTTGATCAACATCTTTATATGTGTAAGCTGCATGTCCCTGTTTTTTCAGTTTGTCGTTAATAAAATCTAACTGCTCAATTTCTCTGCTTTTCATAGTGATCTTGCGCTGCGGCTAGTTGCTCCACAGCTTTGTTATGTCTTTTTCTCTCGTCGTCATCCCGCAGTTTACTAAACGCGTAATTACTTCGCGTAAAGCAAGCGCATTAACCACAGCGCACCAATCATCATTACGAGTGAAGCCATTTTTATAAATGTATTTTTTTATTTTACATATTGATACTGTCTGGAATTATTCCTTGCTTAACTAAAATAATCTTTCGTAGCAAATGAAGCTGTAATAATAGCAATCAGCTTTGCTGAGTCTTCAAAGTCTAGTTTGCCAAGATCTGCCGGTTTTATTTTTAACAGGCTTTTACCAAGCATTGTGTATCCTACACTTAGGCCCCAATAACAGCAGAATGGTATACAAGGTTGGTAACAGTTTTTTCGGTGCTCATTTTTAAAAAATAAAATAATTATATTAATAAAAAAAACATGAACAGCGATGATCTACTACAGCTACAGGGTAGCCTAAACCTTCCTGAACTTATGAATGACCAAGCTGATGACCAAGCTATTATGTCCAAAAAGGAAAGGCTGTATTCTTTGGCAGCATGTGGAAAAAACAAAACAGTTCCTCGGAAATGAATTCGCATAGAACAGATTCAACAGATGTCGCCACAAGACATTGAAAAGTATCACAACAGGTATGAAGCGCAAACTAGGATCAAGAATGGTAAAAAGTGTCGGGCAAACGGCTCTTAGTTTGTACACTATAAACTAGTTAGTAGATTTGCGCCTATTGATTCTGAACAAGACTTTATGTATGATTTAACGCAGGATCCAGTTTTAACAAAGTCATTAGAGTCTCTAGAATGTGATTTGTATTACAGATTTGGAACATTATTGTCGCCGCTAATCGTGGGATTAATTACTTTTAATCATATAGATTTTGTTTCCCTTAAAAATGACCAAGCCAGAAAATCAGCAGAATCAGAAAACATTGAATCAGGTGGAGAAAGTGACCAGTAAAAAGCCTGGGGGCGTTGCAGCAGGAAAAAAATTAGCAGAGTGGAACAAACAAAATAAATTACAGTTTCAATCCCAGATTATTGCCGCTAATCATAGGATAAATTACTTTTAATCATATAGATTTTGTTTCTCTTAAAAATGACCGAACCAGAAAATCAGCAGAATCCGGTGGAGAAAGTGGCCAGTAAAAAGCATCCTGGGCGTGTTGCAGCAGGAAAAAGAGTAGCAGAGTGGAACAACAAAGAAAATTAATGTTACAATCACAGACTATAGCCCATAATGAAAAAGTGCTAGAGCCGCAGCTAGTTGTTTCAACGCCAGCTATAAAAACACCAGAACAAGAACACAGCTGATTCAAGGCCTACACCGCCAAAGTCTTCATGGAATATTGAACTTAAAAACAGTTGTCACTTTGAGCGCCATTGCTGCTGCTTGGGGCGGTTATTACTGTTATAAAATATATAAACAGCAACAGCGAAAACGAAAGCAGTCAAAAAAATCTGAACCACTAAATACAGAAGCCAAACAAAAAAGCATGCCAGAACCGCCAACAACAAAAGATCATTTTGATCCATTTCAAATGCAAATAAAAATTTTGTTTTTTGATAAAATAGATCATGGCGGATTATTATTTGTTTAAAATGATGGAGTCAATAAATAAAGACATGGAGTCTATAAAAGACATTTCCATAAACCAGAATTGTAATCAATGTGGTTGCTTACGATGTAAGAACTTCATTAAGATCTATGCTGACCGATCTCGCACCAAGGACGCTGAGCAAGACATCTCAACGATGACGCGTTTTTTGAGGCGTTGTGTGTACTATATTAGACATCTACTATTTAAGACAAAAAATTGATTGTATTGTTTTTTTGAAATTATAAGATAACTTGAATAAGAATTGGGTTGTACTTAGAGGATGACTTAATGTGACTTAAGTAGAACTTGAGGTGAATTGATCAAGAACTTATTAAGAACTTGAGGTAACTTAATTTAAGAACTTAATTAAGAACTTGGGTGTGACTTGATTAAAAACTTAATTAAGGACTTGGGGTGACTTAATTAAGAACTTAATTAAGGGCTTGGGGTGACTTGGGGTGACTTGGGGTGACTTGGGTGACTTGGGGGTGAAGGTGTCAAGTGTCTCAAAGTGGAACTGGGGCCACTTGCTTTGTGACTGAAGGCCAGCAACTAGGTCAAACGTTCCTATGTGATCACTTGACCAGTTTACTGCTGCGCTTTGCAGGTCAAGCGTTCTTGTAGGAACGTTTGACCTAGTTCGCTGCTGTGCTCTCTTTTTTCTCAACCAGGCTTGCAACTGGCTTTGGCAGAGTTTACAGCAGTTACTGCTGTAGCCGAGCTTTTATGGCGGTCTAATCGCCAGTAGTAGTACATCCGTCATTGTATATTTGGAGCATTTATATGGAGATAGTGCTGGCTACACACTACTCCTCTCCATACTGGTAGATGTACTAAGGTCTGCCTAGCCCTATCTAGTTCGTTTGCCAGAACTCCCAAAATCGCTATTCAGTTGCATAACCTAATAATACTTTGGCGTTTGATATACAGTTCACAATGCTGATCCCCAGCTTATGGAATTTAGGATAGTTGTAAAAACATATTGAAAGCTGAATAAGTTTTCTGGCATATGAATCAGACATGCCCACCTGCGCCTTAAGAAATGAACGCCATGTTTGAAGCAATTTTGTTCTTTCAAACATGGCTTTAGCTGTCTCAGCCAGCATCCAACAATCAACGCGTGATGGATTGTTTTGCTTTTATTTTGTTTTATCAACATAGCACCGCTTTTTAGAAAAAGAAGCATCTCATCAACAGTTAAACACTTATTATAATTGACCACATCTTGTTCGCTAATGTCATTTTCATTTTCTTGAACCAACAAACCTTTAAGATAGTCGTGCATTTCTAAAGCAGTCAGTTCACTTTTTTCTTTTTCTCCACCTTCTAGAAAAGCAATGCTTCTTTTCGGTTTCACTGGTAGAGAACATGCTTCGCCTAGTTCTTTTTTTGACAAATACT
>CM031603.1:7153009-7160509 GCA_018398815.1 Conus ventricosus | reverse complement strand
ACCCTTTCCTATTTCACCCTTTCCTATTTCACCCTTTCCTATTTCACCCTTTCCTATTTCACCCTTTCCTATTTCGGCCTTTCCCTTTTTCCTCTTTCCTATTTCACCCTTTCCTATTTCACCCTTTCCTATTTCGGCCTTTCCTATTTCACCCTTTCCTATTTCACCCTTTCCTATTTCACCCTTTCCTATTTCACCCTTTCCTATTTCACCCTTTCCTATTTCACCCCTTTCCTATTTCGGCCTTTACCTTTTTCCTTTTTCCCATTCCGCCCTTTCTTGTTTTGTGTGTGTGTGTGTGTGTGTGTGTGTGTGTGTGTGTGTGTGTGTGTGTGTGTGTGTGTGTGTGTGTGTGGTGTGTGTGTGTGTGTGTGTGTGTGTGTGTGTGTGTGTTTGCTTTGACGTTGTTGTGTCTGTTTCTTTCTGATCTTTCCTTTCTTTTGTCTGGTTTAAAATCATGTGTCTAGATATTCGTGGAATGAAAACATTTATTTAAAAGCAAGCCTTCCAACAAACAAAACAAAAAAAAAAAGAAAAGCAATCAAACAAACAAACAAACAAAAATCGAAAAAATGGTTCCGGCAAAAATAAATTAATTACGAATTTAAAAAAAAGTGTGTAAAAGAAACTCTTGAAAGACAATTACTGTGCCGCCGAACGAAAGAAAGAAACATTTCTTTTTGATTACAAGACGAATACGACGACTTTGACCTCTTGGGTCGTCTTCAGGAAGACAGTTTACTGTGAAGCCAATGAAAACAAAGGGGAAAAAAATCATTTATCGCTTCAAACTGAGCGCATATTTCCAAAGAGGTCGAAACGAAAGGTTTTTGTCTTGTGATTTGATTCTTTGTCTTTCTTTCGGAAGCATGGTAATGCTACTTCTAAGTGTGTTTTAATTTCTGCTTGCAGTCACCTCACTTTGAAATTGAATAAAGAGTCAAGGGAAAGAGGCATTTACACAACAGTAATTTTGTCTTGCCACTGACCTGAGCCGATTTTTTTGTTTTTTCAATTTTTTTTTTTACCCACGTATTGTCTACATTTGAACAGGTCTGAAGCTTTCTTCTTTAATGCTTTTTTGTGGATGAGTGGTTGGAGGATGACAAGAAAGATCATTACCGCTTGCTGTCGTCTCTACATTTTCCATTATTCTGTAACCGGACATCGTATTCCAAGCTGCGCCCAACTACTCCTGGACAGCGCGATGTTTCGACAATACAAATTATCCGTGCCGTGTAATCTATGGAAGGAATTCAGGGGGGAATACATTTGGAGCGTCTACGTTTGTAGAACGCTTTCGAAGCATTTCATTGCGTTTTATTAACACATTTGACCAGGTTACACACTTTTTCTTCCACGATTTCGAAACTTTTATGAGAAAGAATCTGTAATTTGTGGGAATTGCATCTTGACAGCGCGCGGGATGTCTACAAACAGTATAATTGGATTGGACGCATGCTTGTACCATTTCAAGTTGGCTCTCTGTCTATCTCTGTACAGAGCAAGCGAGTGTAAAATGATTGTGTGTGTGTGTGTGTGTGTGTGTGTGTGTGTGTGTGTGTGTGTGTGTGTGTGTGTGTGTGTGTGTGTGTGTGTGTGTGTGTGTGTGTGTGTGTGTGTGTGTGTGTGTGTGTGTGTGTGTGTGTGTGTGTGTGCGTGTGTGTGTGTGTGTTGAGAGAGAGATTAATTAATTGCTTGATCTTTAATACGCAAGGATGAAGATGTTAGACCAAAGCCTAGTCTTAGAGATAACAGGAAAAGGTTTTATTATTTTTTAGATTGCCGTGTATACATTTTTGAGATGAGACTGCCATCTCAAATCTGTATCTATCAGCATCCCTAAATCACGATGCTCACCTACCTGTTCGACAGAAATGCCACTCAACTGGAGTTTTAGGCAAAGGGGAGTCAATTGGTGTTTTTGGCAGGTACCTATAATCATAGATTATGGTTTTGGTTGGGTGTATGACCATCGAGTTTGAATGACACTACTCTGACATGTCATTTAGACCTTCCTGGAGAGATGATTCTGTTGTCTGCAGATCACTATTATTTGTTTGGAGTGGCGAGTCATCAGCAGTGAATCTGTAGTGACTTTTTGATCCGATATGGACAACGGCAAACCATTGATGAAAATGCAGAATAGGAGGGGGCCTTGTATTGAGCCTTGTGGGACTCCACGTCTGGCAAAGTGTAAAGTGGAGGCATTGCCGTTAGGCACCACATTCTGAGTCCTATCGTTCAAATATGATAGGAATGAGATGGTCGAGACATGGATCAAGTACATAGGCAGTTTCTATAAAGGAAGGGAATGACCAACAAGATCAAACGCCTTTTTGAAGTCAAGAAAGACAACCCCTGTCATTTGTGATTGGTTCATATTTAAAAGCCACGAGTCACACATTCGCGATAATGCTGTGTGGCAGGAGTGATTACATCGGAATCCAGACTGGAGTGGGTCAAATAGTGTGTTCTTCCATGAACTGAGGCACGTGTGCGTGTATGTGTATTCCGAGGGGTTTGGACAGAACTCATAGTAAGGATATTGATCTACGAATATTTGGATTCAACGAATCATTTGGTTTTGGAAGGGGGATCACTTTGGCATTTTTGAATGCTTGAAAGAAGACATTAGTTTCAATGGATAAATTGTATATGTATTTCAGAGACTCAACAATGTAAGGTAGAGTGAGTTTGAAAGAAATGTGGGCATGTTATCGGGACCCATGGATTGTTTTATTCTTTAACTGCGCTATGTGCATTTCTACTTCATGTACACACACACACACACACACACACACACACACACACACACACACACACACAGAGAGAGAGAGAGAGAGAGAGAGAGAGAGAGAGAGAGGGAGGGAGAGAGAGAGAGAGAGAGAGAGAGAGAGAGAGTATGTGTGTGATCACGTGTCCTTGTATTCATGTGACTTGTGTGAAAATGCTAAAAGCTAGCGTACATGCATGACCTCTCTCTCTCTCTCTCTCTCCTCTCTCTCTCTCTCCTCTCTCTCTCTGATACTGGAATTTACTTTGCAGCTATCTCCGGTGACAGCATTGTGTTCTGGTATGTGAAGCAGGACGATAGACACATGCTGACAGAAGAGCGTGCAGAATTTGCCAGTCTCCGTATCGGGAAACGTGCTGACAGTAACTGATTCAAAGTACAAAGAAACACGCGAAACAACAAGCAAATTAACGCAAATTTATTAGATTGTACAAAACAGACAAAGTGAATTTTCGACACAAAGTCCTCAGACGTGACGAGTTGTAACCAAACATCAATAATGAGCAAAACAATAACCGCCTGCTTGACTGTTGGGGGAGAAATAGCCATGCATCTACCAGTTGGAAAGAAAGTGAGGACTGTTTAGGGGGAAAAATTAGTAAAGAAGCAGGCTGCAGGGAGAAGTTAAGGTCAGAGGTGGGATCTGAGAAGCAAACAAGAGATACAAAAAAAAATAATAAAAAATAAAAATAGGGGGGTAGGGGCTCTGAATGTAGTTTTGATGTCTGAAGTGAAAAGGGAAAATGCCAGGGAGTGAATAGTAGGTGGAAATAAGGGAGAAAACAACACACCCAGATTAAAGCACGTGCAGTGCGTACGATGGAGACACTCCACGGCCTGATCCAGTTCTCCCTGAGATCACGAGGCTCGTGTGACTGAGGGGTTACTAGGGGACAGATGCCAAGTGGGGAGCAAGAACATTCTTTGCCATGGTTTCCACGTCGAACTTTTCGCGCCACACGTTTATTTGTTTCCATGTGTTATTATTGCTCATCGCCTGTCTTGGGGGCCGGAATAGCTCAGTTGGTAGAGCGCCGGACTCGTGATCCTGGGGTTGCGGGTTCGGATTTCGGTACAGGGGGATTTTTTCCCTTGGAGTTAACATTTGTTCTGACTCCATTCCCCATACAGTCCTTCGAATTAAAGTGTGAACACGCACAATATCATGCACACACGTAAAATCCCATCACCAGCTTTCAGAAGAGAAGGTTAGTTTGGCCGTTGGTATGGATGACACGTTACACATAGCATGCACCTTCCCCGAAGATAGAGGGGTCATACACACAAAACTCCACAGGCGTCCGCAGGAGTATCAGCCTGCGTACGCAGAAAGAAAGAAAGAATCGCCTGTCTTGATAATTGCTTTATAGCAATAAATCATTTCATCTCATCTCTCTCTCTCTCTCTCTCTCCTCTCTCTCTCTGGTTGTGTGAATGAGGGTTTTTCTTTCTGCCTTTTGACTGACCTGTGAGATGACTTTAACGTGGTGACAGCCCTGATATGGCCCTATCCGGTCGGCTGGGCTATAAGCAGCATTACCTAGCCTTCTTTACCTAATATCTCTCTCTCTCTCTCTCCCCTCTCTCTCTCTCTGTGCACGAACGTGCGCGTGTGAGTGCGCATATGTATTTGTGGATTCAAATATTCAATTAGGTGCTCTCCCTTCCTCCCTCCCTCCTTTTCTCTCAGTTTCTGTGTGTGTGTGTGTGTGTGTGTGTGTGTGTGTGCAAGCACGCGCGCGTACGTGTGTGTATGATAAAAAACATTACTTTTGGCCATGCTCTCTCTCTCTCTCTCTCTCTCTCTCTCTCTCTCTCTCCAGCTTCTGAGCGCGCGCGCACACACACACACACACACACACACACACACACACTGAACGCAAAAATACCCTATATTCTTTCTAACCGAAATAATTAACGTTCAGACTTGGGCGAATGAATAATCAATACTCTTCACAAGACCCACTCATTATTATTGTTATTTTCTGACCAGTACAGCGCCATGCGTTTGGAGTATGGTTTGCAGTTGGAGCAGGCAAACGGAAAACAAAATGCCGCTAAACAGGAGCGTGGCGACCTCCAGCAAACGGCAGCAACGCAAGGGGCGTTATAACCCCATTGATGGGGGCAAAACTATTATTGCCCTACAGTGCCAACAGAATATGGCCAGTGCTTCCAGCAACAATTGTTCTTTCTTTCTCTCTGTTTCTGTCTGTGTCTGTCTGTCTGTCTGTCTGTCTCTTTTCTCTCTCTCTCTCCTCTCTCTCTCTCTCTCTCTCTCTCTCTCCTCTCCTCTCTCTCACACACACACACACACACACACACACACACACACACACAGAGATATGTATATATATATATATATAATATATAAACAAAGCTTGCTTTTATGTCTTAGACTGAAGAAATAAGGGGAGATAAACATTCATATCTGCAATGGTAGATAATTCTGCCTAACATGTGCTCGAGAGGGTGAATGGGGAATAATAAATGCTTCTCAAAATGAGCCTTCAGCAAGCTTATAGTCTCTAAGGGGGAGACAATCTCCAATGGGGAGAAAACTCACTAACATGTAACTCCTGGTCAGATACCGGTATTTCGAAACCTGATTGTTTCTCCTCAGTGACCGCGGAAAGTGGTAACTTGAATCCTCTGCCACTCCGGCTATTCCAGAAAAAAGGCTGGTGTGCAATACCTTAGTATGTTTGTTGATTAAAAAAATTCCCAAAAAGTGCCACCTAAGAAGCAAAAGAAAATCATGAAAGAGCAAAACAAGCTACTTTTTTTGTGAAAAGTAGAAAGCATTATTAGTTTCTTGTAATTTAGTCCCAATTGGATTCATTCCAAGAACTAGTTCTCAGCACTTGTGTCTTACGAGGTTACCTTTTTTATATTTTCTACTTTACACAAGAAAATGTAGCTTGTTTTGCTCTTTCATGATTTTCTTTTGCTTCTTAGGTGGCACCTTCAGTTTTTTTGGGTTTTTTTTTTGAAAACTCAACAAACATACTAAGGTATTGCACACTAGCCTTTTTTCTGGGATAGCATCCTTCTTAAAACATGGTTTTTAAGGGGGGGGGGGGGGGGGAGGGTTGCATTTTCATCGATGAAATCAAAAACAATCTTCAAACACATTGACCTTCCCACAATTGATGTCACATTACAGGCCTTGGCACTCACCCGTGACGTCATCTTTGCGCCAGATGGAAGTCCCATTCCTTTCATTTTAATCTGTCTGCTTGGAACCACCTGGCTTGTACCTTGATGGCCACATTGGCACTCACCTGTGACGTTTTCTTTGCGCCAGATGGAAGTCCCATTCCTTTTATTTTAATCTGTCTGCTTGGAACCACCTGGCTTGTACCTTGATGGCCACATTGGCACTCACCTGTGACGTTATCTTTGCGCCAGATGGAAGTCCCATTCCTTTCATTTTAATCTGTCTGCTTGGAACCACCTGGCTTGTACCTTGATGGCCACATTGGCACTCACCTGTGACGTTATCTTTGCGCCAGATGGAAGTCCCATTCCTTTTATTTTAATCTGTCTGCTTGGAACCACCTGGCTTGTACCTTGATGGCCACATTGGCACTCACCTGTGACGTTATCTTTGCGCCAGATGGAAGTCCCATTCCTTTATTTTAATCTGTCTGCTTGGAACCACCTGGCTTGTACCTTGATAGCCACATTGTCACTCACCTGTGACGTTATCTTTGCGCCAGATGGAACTCCCATTCCTTTTATTTTAATCTGTCTGCTTGGAACCACCTGGCTTGTACCTTGATGGCCACATTGGCACTCACCTGTGACGTTATCTTTGCGCCAGATGGAAGTCCCATTCCTTTTATTTTAATCTGTCTGCTTGGAACCACCTGGCTTGTACCTTGATGGCGACATGACAGACAATGAGGAGAATCAACTTTCAGACACAATGCAAATTCTCAAAACAACCTACTTATGCCAGTCTATAAATACTCGACTCCTTAAGCAAGACCTTGGCGCATTGATCTGTTGGTGTGCAGCCACAACAACCGTCGCTGAATTGAATAGAAAGTAGTAGCTAACTGACAAACCCAAGGACAGGTCTGCTTTTCTTTCCCCACACTGCCTGCTGCCCAGACCAGACCAAGTGAGCATTGTGAGATTGAGGACAGGGCACTCCAGGCTCAAACATCACACGTTCACACCGTGGCGAGTCTTCAGGGTGCCCATGTGGTACATCCCCGATGACTGTGGAGCACCTCCTGCAGGACTGTCCCACGCATGAAACGCTAAGAGCAGAGACATTGCCTGCTGATGCATCGACGAGGGAGAAGCTCCGTGGGTCTCTGGAGAGCCTCCGCCGTACAGCAGCCTACGTCAGTGCCTCTGGAGTTCTAGTTAAAGTGGAAGAAGAAGAAGGAAAAGTTATTCCCACATACTCAGCCAGTCAGTCATTCCCCTGACCGCTGGGGTAATTGAGGGGACGTGATGAGGCAGCCGCCGTTTCTCTCCAGGCTCTTCTGTTGGTAGCTGTCTTGAAGAGATCTGGCATGGTCATTTTAATCCAGTCCTTTATATTTTCGGACCAGATCTTTCTCTGCCGTCCTTGTCTGCGCCCTCCTTCAACGGTGCCTTGAAGGATGGTTTTGGAGAGGATGTTGTGACGAATGACGTGGCCAAACCATGCCATCTTCCGTCGTTTGATGGTTGCCAGAAGTGGT
>CM031603.1:7143009-7148009 GCA_018398815.1 Conus ventricosus | reverse complement strand
TTGTCACGAACACCAGTACTGTCTCCGTCACAAGAATGGAAGCAAATAAACGTCAAACCATTTCTGTTGATACAGCAACGACCCCCCCCCCCCCTACCACCACCACCAACTCTTTTTCACCATCACTTGTTGTATATCTGCACTTGTCTGTAGCTTTTTTTTTTCTCTCCCTCTCTCACCCTGTCGTACTGCCATTTTCTCTGTACCAAAACCAATTGGTCACTTTCTGAGCAAGGCGAGTGTATATCTCATGAGAAATGGAAAGTGGTCCTTCGCGTGACAATTATGTGGACTGTCGTGATAATCTACTGGCAATAGACTGATGTTGGGGGTGGGGAGGGTTAAAGAGAGAGAGAGAGAGAGAGAGAGAGAGAGAGAGAGAGAGAGAGAGAGAGAGAGAGAGAGAGAGAGAGAGAGAGAGAGAGAGAGAGAGAGAGAGAATTTTCGGTCAAGAAATTCGACTCATATGAATTGTAGGGAAAACTTGACCATTGTACGCAGTTTTCTTTTTTGTTTTACGTATTTGTTTTCTGTTCAGTTAATCCCAAGAACAACTCCCCAATCATACAGGCAAACCATTCTGGACACCTTGTATCACGTCAAGCCCCCTTTACAAAAATAAAACTAATGGGCAACTGAAGCCCATCGTGAGTAAATTACAGGACCACCCAGCAAAAGAAGACTCCAGGTGTTGGATGTCTGTTCCTGGACCACCCAGCAAAAGAAGACTCCAGGTGTTGAATGTCTGTTCCTGGACCACCCAGCAAAAGAAGACTCCAGGTGTTGGATGTCTGTTCCTGGACCACCCAGCAAAAGAAGACTCCAGGTGTTGGATGTCTGTTCCTGGACCACCCAGCAAAAGAAGACTCCAGGTGTTGGATTTCTGTTTCTCCGTGGGATGAACTTCTCACGTCTTTCGCACGCACGATCAACAAACGTCTAACGTGCTGATAGGACTGGGCGCCGTGCAAAACAACCCGATCAACAAACGTCTAACGTGCTGATAGGACTGGGCGCCGTGCAAAACAACCCGATCAACAAACGTCTAACGTGCTGATAGGACTGGGCGCCGTGCAAAACAACCCGATCAACAAACGTCTAACGTGCTGATAGGACTGGGCGCCGTGCAAAACAACCCGATCAACAAACGTCTAACGTGCTGATAGGACTGGGCGCCGTGCAAAACAACCCGATCAACAACCGTCTAACGTGCTGATAGGACTGGGCGCCGTGCAAAACAACCCGATCAACAACCGTCTAACGTGCTGATAGGACTGGGCGCCGTGCAAAACAACCCGATCAACAACCGTCTAACGTGCTGATAGGACTGGGCGCCGTGCAAAACAACCCGATCAACAACCGTCTAACGTGCTGATAGGACTGGGCGCCGTGCAAAACAACCCGACGGAACCGAAGATTAGCCCATGGCAGAAAAAAAATCCACTGTTGGCAGGTGGAGAGACCTACTCATGGACCGAAACACAAAGGCATGCCTCATGCAGCCCATACACCCTCTTCACTTGAACAGCAACCTAACTGTACATACACACACAGTTAAATGAGAATATTACAAAATGCAGATCTTCAATACTGCCATTACGTCCTATTCTTCGTTCCCATGCCAGAACTACAGGGTATCCCCACGCAACAACACAGTGGCCTGTAGTATCCCCACGCTACAGCACAGTGGAATTTCGTTCCGAAATTTTGGGTTGGGGTATAGAGTGGCCTATTCACTCTCTTGCATACACTGATGCTGTTGAGTCTCTCTCTCCCTCTCCCTCTCTCTCTCTCTCTCTCTCTCTCTCTCTCTCTCTCTCTCTCTCTCTCTCTCTCTCTCTCTCTGACATTTCCAGAGAGCATGGATCTGATTTTTACTGTGCTAGTGTTGATGCCTGATGGTTGGAGGATTCAAGGGTAGACGACACTTAACCTGCTTACTTGTTTACGTGTTCAGCTGTGTGTGTGTGTGTGTGTGTGTGTGTGTGTGTGTGTGTGTGTGTGTGTGTGTGTGTGTGTGTGTGTGTGTGTGTGGTGTGTGTGTGGTCTCAGTATGACTGCTAATGTTACCTATGTATAAAACTGAACGAGAAGGTTTAAGAAAAAGAAGAAGACGTTTCCGTGAGGCCTTTTTCTAAGCAGGGTTTTAACTCTTAAATTTGTTTAATAATAGATTCTGTGCACGTGACAGTTCGTCTCTGCACATATGCTGAATCTGGAGACTACACTTCCCAGATGGAAGAGTGAAGCTGGGACAACTGAGGTAAGATGCATGTTTGCAGCAATTCTTCCATTTGTGGTACTTGTTAAATTTCCGTCAACTTTCAGGTTCGTAGCCCTTCTTTCATTTGCAGCACTGATTACACGTAAGTCACCTGTCACGTTGTGGCACTTGTTACGTTTGTGGTTCTGGTTATATTTGCAGCATTTGTTACGTTTGTGGCACTTGTTATGTTTGCGGCACCTGTTAAGTTTGTGGCACTTGTTATGTTTGCGACATCTGTTACGTTTGTTATAGTTGCTACATTTGTGACACCTATTGCATTTATGGAACATTGCTCGTTTTCAGTAAGCTAGTGAGTTCTCGCTGATTTGGGAAAGCTGTTTGCTGGATTTTGAGCAATGTACTGATGTAAATTCAATAAAGGCAACAAATGATAATGACGAAAGACTAGCTATGGTAATCAGTTGAGTGTTGGCAGTTCATGCAGAATCAGTTTTTTTCCCTGCAGAGTTATTGTCCATGATTCCTCTCTGATTAGATGTAAGTGTACATGAAGAGAGAATGAGCATTGTCCACACGTCGTTATGATGGAGTATATACTGTCTAATTATTTCAGTAAACATTGTACATGTTAATGTGTATGTGTTTCATGAATGGAAATAAAGAGATACCAATGAGTGATCAGTCAAAAAAATCACTCACAGCTGAGACTAGTGATGGCTGTTACTTTCTAAATTTTGTTCGTTCATTTGTAGGAAAAAGACTGGAAAAGGCTTATGGGTGAGGCAAAGTATCTCTACTAGTTCAAAACAACGTCTATGAGTGGCAAACCTGTTAACACTACTTTGAGCTACAGTCATAATAGTGTTGCAAATGTAGACATGGTTTTGTGCTACAAACGTTATGCTCCCTTAATCATTTAACCAACCAGGCCTGCAGTACATGATAATGCAGTACAATGTCATAGATCACTGTACATCGTATGATCTGTTACGAAAACTGTCAAACAGCCAGGGGATAGGGATGCGTGGGAAATGGCGGCAGGCGACCCCAAACCAGCTGCAGTGCACCAATGCCCTAAAGGTAAACGTGCGGTTCGATAGACGTCGATGTTGCGGCGCGTGCGCCTCACAATGAAAGCGATAAAGAGGGATTTCGACGTCACCGGGCTGACATGTATAGGGCAGTCAGGTGTAATGGGCACACACACACACACACACACTTTTCTTTTTCTCAGGCAAACGCTCATCTTTACCTTTCAAAAATATTATAGACATGATGATGACCTACTTGATTTTGGATGTGAGTAATTGGTGGGGATGCTCTGCATCTTCCTGTGAAAGTGTCTCATCAACAGGTACCCTTGAAGCAGGAGTGGACAGTGAGGCTGGCTGGTATGAAATTCCTTTGACATTATACTAGGTTTGTTTTGACCTGTGCAGTCGACCATGCTACAAACACCATTATCATGAAAGCGAACTAAAATATTTGGGGGTAGTGTCGTGCAAGCTGCAGGTCAGAGAGGACGCTACTGAACGCAGCCCAGCCAACTAACCAGCAGTGCAGAGCCTCCTCAGCTGAGGGCTCCATAGCATGCTCCATGTGGATCGTCGGTAGGATGAACCTTGTCGTCATTCTGTATTGGAAGAGCGTGGGAATATGGGAGAAGAATGGTGAGATAGTATAGGAGATTGAACTGGAAAACATATACTTTTTGTGCATTATAACACCTCCCTTGACAAAACTCACATAATCATTTTAGCAAGGTTGTCAAACAAATCCTCTGTTTATGGCGTGTGTGGTTATGTAGGCACTGTGTGGGATTCATTTCCGTATACAGTTTTCAAAAAGGATTTCTGCACAGCTTTCTCTACTGTGTGCATCCTCAACTCCCTTTCTGCGATCAATACGATGATAGCCCCCGGCCACATTATGGCTGTGCCGCCTTCCACTGCCTGATTACCTTCCGTCATTTATGTCATACATAGCTATTGCCTTCCTGAATTTTTGTCCCCTCTCTCTCTCTCTCTCTCTCTCTCTCTCTCTCTCTCTCTCTCTCTCTCTCTCTCTCTCATTTCGGAGATCAGTCGACCGCAGAATGTTCATGCTGAAAACGTTACCAGTGACGTAATGGCATATCTAAAGGATATAGCCAGAAAGGTGGACAGCTTTTACTCTACTATGATAGAAGAGTGAAAATGGCTTCCTGTGACACCAAAGCTGTCAACGACGGAAATCATAGCGTTTGTGGGTACGCGTGTTGATATGTTGACAGTCATATTCAAATCAATGTTTTCCGTGATCTGGTTTCGTCATCGCCATGTTGTATTCTAGCATGTGTTATGCATGTTTATTCTTTGATACTTATGAGCAGCCCCCATCCCACCAACCTCTCCCCTTGAGAATGGGCTTTGTAGGCTTATCTCAATGAATCATTCATTCGTTCATTTCTCTCTCTCTCTCTCTCTCTCTCTCTCTCCTCTCTCTTCTCTCTCTCCTCTCTCTCCTCTCTCTCTCTCTGTCTACACGCGCACGCGCGTGTGTGTGTGTGTGTGTGTGTGTGTGTGTGTGTGTGTGTGTGTGTGTCAATTTGTGAGTGTGTTTGTATATGTGTTTGTGTATGTGTGTGTATGTGTGTGTTGTGTGTGTGTGTGTGTGTGTGTGTGTGTGTGTGTGTGTGTGCGCACACGTGTGATAGTTTATCAGCAGCTGATATATTGAGCTTTCCAGAATGCTTTCAATTCTGTCAACTGATTTGTGTTCTTTTCAAGAGGTT
>CM031603.1:7135509-7138009 GCA_018398815.1 Conus ventricosus | reverse complement strand
ACCTGATGTGATCTTTGAATTTCTGAAAGAGATCAACAATTTCCATCTGATCTAAGATTTTACAGTGGGAAATGTTTTCGTAACAAAATCTGGGGCGTGTTTTTAGAAGATGTATTTAAAGTAGTTGTGTGAATGAATGATTTGTGAGTTGAGTTCAACGTGGTGACAGCCCTGATATGGCCCTTTGCGGTCGGCTGGGCTATAGGCAACCGTACCTTACCTTGCCCTGTATCCTCTGTGACGAATCTACAGTGTGCTTTTCTTTCCTTTTTCTCCCTTTCTTTTTCTCGATCGGAAACATGTTTTTCGTTGAACCCCCGCAAGCACCCTCCATGTTTTCTTCTCTTTTGCACATGTACACGCAAATCAACGTCTGGCCATTACGCGCGATCGTTAGAAATCCACGCGTAACCGTCTCTCTAAGTCAGCCACCGGGTTCCAGTGGTATGATCATCGTCGATCCAAACTCCCCTGACCCAAGTCGTCTCTCAATGTGGCTTCGTCACCTCTCCTTTCCTTACTCACAAGTTGTCGTCGGTGTTATTGATCTCCCCATCCGCCAGCAGACACGAACGAAATGCAGGTTCACAACCAGATCCTGATCATTCTCCTCTGCAGGATGTGCAATGTCGATATTTCCAAATAGATATCGCGTTTCCTTGACATTTACATCAGTGTGGCTTGCTCTGCTTGTCAACAAGTTCACTGTCCACCATTACTCAAGACATGCGGGAAAGTTGATGAATGTGTGTGTGTGTGTGTGTGTGTGTGTGTGTGTGTGTGTGTGTGTGTGTGTGTGTGTGTGTGTGTGTAAGCGTGTGTGTGTGTGCGTGCGTGCGTGTGTGTGTGTGCGTGCGTGCGTGCGTGCGCGCGCGCGCGCGCGTGTGTGTGTGTGTTTGTGTGTGTGTGTGCGCGCGTGCGTGCGTGCGTGCGTGCGCGCGCGCGCGCGCGCATCGTGTGTGTGTGTGTGTGTGTGTGTGTGTGTGTGTGTGTGTGTGTGTGTGTGTGTGTGAGCATGTGTGTGTGCGCGTGCATGCGTTCATGTGTGTGTATGCGCGCGTGTGCATGAGTGTGTGTGTGTGTGTGTGTGTGTGTGTGTGTGTGTGTGTGTGTGTGTGTGTGTGTGTGTGTGTGTGTGTGAGAGAGAGAGATACCATCGCCCCATCCTCTCTCTCTCTCTCTCTCTCTCTCTCCTCTCTCTCTCTCTCTCTCTCTCCTCTCTCTCTCTCTCTCTCTCTCTCCTTTCGTTTTGGTCGTGTAAGTATACTTTCCCTATCTTTTTTTTGCTCCTTTTCTCAATCCTTGTTTCGCTCTGTTGAAATCCCAACCAGACATTGCAAAATATTTGGCATAGTCCTCAATTCTTTCTTCTAAGACATCATCTTCACTAGACAACATTCTTAATCTGGTTCCTACATTGGTGATCAACCCATTAAAACAGATGGGGCATGACAGCTATTTGGTGGTAAGTAAGAATGGTTGTGTTTGGAAAAAAAACAACATCTGTAGTAATTTTGCCTTCTTGTATCTTGAATGTAACATCTAAAAAAAATTCACGGCCTTACCAATACTTACTACCCATTTATAGATGGTGGATTGAGCTCTTGTAGATGTTTTTCAAATTCCTGGGCATATTTTTCATCAGGTAAAATGGTTAATCCATCATCTCTAAAACAACTCCAGTTTAAGTGGATGTTTTGTTCCTGTTCTTCTCTTGGTAAAAGGGTTCCTATCAACGGGACGGGTGTTGTTTCCACTAATTTGTTATCTAGTTCACCCATATAAATATCAACATAGTCACATGAGTGTGCCGGACCCATAGCAGTGTCGTGACTTGGAGCAGCAAAAGTTGTATTATTTTTTCCATCCATATATTGGCACACATTTCTTTTTCTAGACAAATTTTCAGAGCATCTATAATACAGGCATTAGATGCTGAAAGTGATAGGGCATTTTTCTAAAAGCTTCAAGATAGCTGGTATACCCATATTATTGTTAACATTTGGAAACAATGATACTACATCACATACTGCGAACACTGCTTTGTCTGGGAGTGGTGCTAACTTCTGATTAATAATTAAAATCTTGGATAAAAAAAATGGCATGTATCTATGACTTGGAGGGTTAGTTCACCTCGTAAATGACAAGTGGCAGTCTGAACAATTTTAGATAAGTTCTCTACTGGTGTACTCCAGCCAGAAAGTGAAAGTCTGGTAGGATAGGGTTTCTTCTTGTGTGTTTTGATGAGCGGTTTGCATTTACCTGGCTTTTTGTTTCTTACATCATTAACATAAGCAAAAATCTCATCATTGATTTTACCTTTGTGTAACCACTTACATGCCCATTGTTTTATCTCCTTACAAATATATTTGGTTGGATCATCTTCAGGGATGTCATAATATTCCCTATCATTCAGTTCATTGAGTATATTTGTATCATCAGTCTCCAAAGATCTAATAACCGTTGTCCCTGTTTTATCAGCATATCTGCATGCAGCGTT
>CM031603.1:7118009-7130509 GCA_018398815.1 Conus ventricosus | reverse complement strand
TTGTATTTGATGGGAGACACGTGTATGTCATTACAGACAGAAAGGTTATACAAGTCTGCTCATCGAAACAAAGAGAACGTCCACCAAAGTATGTAGACATTGCTTGCCTGAGGGGCAATAGGCTGACTTTCATTAAGAAAAAAAGAGTAATAACAAAGCACAGGCCTTGTAGATCGATCCTCGATTTCATGGTATGGCCTTGTCGACAATGCTGGGAACAGCTCGCAATGGGAGAACAAACAATCTGAATTCCCATTCGTGCACACAACCACTGCGCCAAATGGGCACCAGTCTCGATAATGGTCACACTTGTCTGCACGTGCTCATGCACTTAGGTCGACCTAGTCGTAAAATGTGACTGAACGGCAAAGAACGCAGCTTTGTTTTGCTCCCCAAACTTGTTTGTCAACCTCATGTCAGGACGTAAACCATGGTGTCAAAGTGCGTCGCGACTCTATTACCGTTTGTTCGTCGCATTTATCTCGCGATATAGTGACACAGTTTCTGTTCTCTCCCTCCTCAAACGTTTTCCACACATTGTTGACTGTGAGGATGCAGGACGTAATAAGCCTTCCTGGCTTAGGAGGGTCACTAGGTCAAGAGTGATTCCCCTTTCCAATGCAAGTATACCCTCATGTCGTAATGAAAACATGACTATCCACATAAATACTGAAAGAACATTTCCTTGGCAAAGAGCCATGGACGCAATAGCTCACAAGGGCGTCTTTAGAAAGTTAGGAAACACAGAAGGGGGAAAGCTGTGATGGATCATTGGGGTTTTGGTATGGAGGTCTATTCACAGCCCTCATCGCCTACCCCCGTACCCCCCCCCCCTCCCCCCCAAGGTTCTGCATATGACTGTTCCACCACAAATATTTCCCCTTGGGTGGTGACTTTTAAGAAATCGAAAGTTTTATAGGGAGCTACTTGCTCGCCATCCAAATTTCATTTTAAGCCATCGAACCTCTGGCGAGTAAGTCATTTTCAAACCATTCCCTCAGTGACATCCCTTGGGGGGAAACCGGCTTCTTGTCTTATACGTGTAGTTTAGACTTCTGGGGGTTTGGTTAAGACTAAAGGTGTGTTTTTTCAGCGTTGCTCTTGGAACATCGTGAATAGGCATTGAAAAACAAAGTTTTGTGGGACGAGTAACTTCAGACAGGCTGAGTTTGATAGATTACGGGTTCAGAGTTAAAGATCAGCAGTAGCATTAAAGTCATGTCAGAAATTACGACAGGGAAAAAAAACAAAGCTGCCTACCCACGACCATGTTGGGTGGGTGAGTGGGCGTACATGTTTTGCCTAATGTCACTTGTACATGTGAATTAGTGATTTGAAGTCAACGCAATATAAAGACAATGCATTACATTCATTTATTCGCGAATCAGCAAATATGCTTGATTACATAAAAGGATAACACCGCAATGGATACTGAAAAGTCTCGATCTTTCATGGAGACGCCATTTTTCTGTACATAAATTCTACACCTGCCTCCAGGTCATTCTGTGCTGGTAAACTCTCTTTTTCACCTGAATTCACCTTTTCGATCACTGTATTGTTGTCCACCGAACGTTTCTGTATTTTTGTGGCCCGTTAATTTGTCCTTGCCTTGAAAAAACTAGATTTTATGTACAGTATCTATTTGCTCAAAGGGGTATCACATGTATTGTTTTCATTACTTATCTCTTTCGGTTCATTTTGTTAACTTTCTTTAGACCAAGGAAGATCAAGTGCCCGGAACGACGTATACCTTCAGCATCGCTTACTTCGATTGGCTTAATGAATGTAAACTATTCAACTTTATCTTCTGAACGGGCGTAATTTGTTACTTATAAACTTCTCTTTTTTTTTTCTTTTTTTTTAAGGGTGGTGGTGGTGGCGTTAATGAGACTTTCATGGGTGCATGAGGGCAGCACTGAAATTGGGAGGACGGCAGGAAGACACGAGTGGTCATTGGGGGTTGGGATTGCGTTGTCAGCTAGGTTGTAATAAATCTGAAATGGACTAGACCTAATAGTCCGTCGAGTTCGAGAGAGTGCATTATAAAGAAAACACATAATCATTCTCTAGAGGAAAATGGAGCAAAGGACACAATAAGTTTAAAAGATACACAAACAAGCAGTTGTCAGCCTGTATCAAGATAACGTGCAGTTTTTGCTTGTTTGCTTTTCATTGAGTGGTTGTTCATATATATATATATATATATATATATATATATATATATATATAATATATATATATATATAATATATATATATATATATATATATATATATATATATTATATATATATATATATATATATATATATATATATATATATATATATATATATATATATATATATATATAATTATATATATATATATATATATAGGTGACACGCACGTTTGGCTAATATTCAGGTCAGACCAAATATCTGCTGAGTCGTATCCATGAAACCCATCAATCCTCTCATCTTATTCCTTGATTCCGTTTTTCAGTTAGCTGTAAATCCTGTGCACTGTGGTCTCGCAGCTTATAAGATGTGGTGTAAAGTATCTAGACTAGTTCGCACGCTGTAATGCCTCCTTGATGAAACTAAAATTAAAGACTAGATTTTTTTTTCAAATTAGGAGCTAATGTCATTACGTTTCCGCTCACCATAAATGATAAATGATTCTGATTCCTGAATAGTATAACATCTTTTCACACTAACCTAAGCAAACTTCAAATGAAGCATGTCAATAAAGGAACTGGACATAAGTTAGCATACCCCAATCTCACGCTTTTCATAATAGTTTTCGTCACGGAAAATCAGCACGTAAAACAAACGACTGTTCAACAAAGTGATTACATTCGAAAAATCTAATGTCACCCACATTTACGATCATGTGATATATGCGATGTTAAATGTAACATGATCTCTCCTTGTTTCTAGAAAAAAAGGATGCTTATAAAAAAGTACTTTGTCTATATTTTTCAAAACCACAATCATAACAAAGGGTGTTGCATTTGAGAAAGTCGTCTGTATTTGTTTCTGTTATTATTCATTTTTTCTTTTCATTTTCATAGTAATATCCTCGTCATTTGATCGTGTAATGGTTCCTTTAGCGTTATATCCTTTTTGGGGGTGGGGGTGGGGGGATGTCTCTGTTTCAAATATATTTGAAATTGTTTCAGCTGCTATGCATTGCTAACTACCTTCTTCTAAACTGGCAAAAAAAAAAAGAAGAAGAAAAGTTAACGTGGTTAAACACACCATTCAAAAGAACTGACCCGGCAAAAGAGTTTTAGAATTGCGTTGATTTGTGCTTGCAAGGTCAGAGAAATGGGACTCACTCTCTCTCTCTGTCCGTCTGTCTGTCTGTCTGTCTCTCTCTCTCTCTCTCTCTCTCTCTCTCCTCTCTCTCTCTCTCTCTCTCTCTCTCTCTCTCTCTCTCTCTCTCTCTCTCACACACACGCACACAGGCGCGCGCGCGATAGAATGTAATAGTTTTGACTTCCGTTTAGATTAACTTTACAAAAACAAACAAAGTATTTCAAGATTCGGATTACCTGCGACAAGGTAGATAAATTGCCTTTCGATGAGTTAAAATCGCCCTCTTCCTACGCGTCCGAATTATGAATCGAACTCATGCCAGCGAGGCATCTGTATTGACCTTGCCAGGCGCAAACAATTTAAAAGAAATCCTGTTTTTGTAGAATTGCACACCGCGTGCTCACATTAGTGCTAGCGGTGATTCCTTAATTGATATATCGTTTTGAAACGAACACACGGAGGGATCTGTCTGTCTGTCTGTCTGTCTCTGTCTCTCTCTCTCTCTCTCTCTCTCTCTCTCTCTCTCTCTCTCTCTCTCTCCTCTCTCTCTCTATCTCTCTCTCCTCTCTCTCTCTCTCTCTCTCTCTCTCTCTCTCTCTCCCTCCATTCTGCTTACATGTATCTATGTACATATATATTAATATCTATTTATCGCATCGTGCATCTCTCTCTCGATCTATCTATCTACAATCTATATATCTATCTGTCCATATCTATCTATCTATCTATCTAACTATCTATCTATCCATCTGTCTATCTACCCACAATGTTGCTTATCTCTGTTTCTGTGTATATGTTTGTCTGATTGTCTGTCCGTCTGTCTGTCTGGGGAGAGAGAGAGAGAGAGAGAGAGAGAGAGAGAGAGAGAGAGAGAGAGAGAGAGAGAGAGAGAGAGAGAGAGAGAGAGAGAGAGAGAGAGAGATATTGTCTGTCTGTCTATCTGGAGAGAGAGAGAGAGAGAGAGAGAGAGAGAGAGATTGTCTATCTGGAGAGAGAGAGAGAGAGAGAGAGAGAGAGAGAGAGAGAAGAGAGAGAGAGAGAGAGAGAGAGAGAGAGAGAGAGAGAGAGAGAGAGAGATAACGATAACGATAACGATAACGAAAATTTATTCAGAAAGGCCACAGCCCCATTTGAAGGGGGTGAGTAATAAAGAACATAGGTAAACAAGGTATTTCATCACAAAAATTTAAACATTCTCAACACATGCAAATTACCTATGACAAATCACTCCTTCTTTTAAATGATTTGTACAAATATAAAGCAAGATTTCTTGCAACGTTGTAATTTTTTGACGACAAAAGACAGACTAACTTGAACAGTGCTGGACGTCGATGATATTTTAACGGAATAAGTTTTTGTCGTAGGTCTGCCAGAACAGGACATAAGAATACAAAATGAAGTTCATCTTCCCTACCAGATTTACACAGTGGACACAACAAATCATTTTCTGTAGGGATATTGTATCGTTGACGATGTACAGCAATATCCGATACACCAAACCTGAATTTTGTTAATTCAGACCTGATAAATCTATTCAAGTTCAGAGACAAATAAGCTTCTGCTTCTACTAAATAATTACTTTTCAGCAGTCTAAATAATGAAAATCGTTCGCTGTTTGAATATGGCTATGCCAGTCTTGCCATCTACAATCTATTATTCGTTGCTTGAAACAAGCCAAGAAACTGCTGACACAGCCAACCCCTTGTTCTAACCATACAAACGAAAAACCATAATTACATAAACATTTACGAATGCCCGATGCCCACGTAGTTTTCCATCTCATATCCAGGTCAAACAATGTTTTATAAGCTTTGGCTGGCAGTCTATGTTGCTCCATACGTAACAGTTTAAGCCAGTATCTTACACATTTTATATATGAATTCAAATTAAAAAAAAAATCTACCAAGTTCTCCATAAGTCAAGTCATTTGGGGTACGCCTATCGACATTCAAAAACCGTTTCATAGCAAATAAGTGCAATTTCTCTATGTCATGTCCTTTCTCCAAACCCCAAATCTCAGCGCCATATTGGACTACAGGCTGGACCTGGTATCAAACATTCTGAAAAATAGTTTTACTGACTCGTTTTCAAACTTATACAAGACGCTTAAATGGCCATAACAGCACGCTTCCCTTTACCCACAGATCCTGGCAGGCAAACGAAAACTTAGTTCTGTAGAAAAATATAAACCCAGATATTTGTAGGCGTTTACAATCACAATTTTAGAATTTCCATAAAACCATTTTCCACGCGACGACAAATATCCACCCTTCGAAAAGCTATAATGTTTGTTTTGTTCATGTTTACTTTGAGATGGATTCTCTCTTGAGGGCACATAAGACCGTATGGCGAAAGCTTGGCTGTGTCTGGAGTGGCACTGTCTTCATCTGTCCGTGGGCAGGGGGGTTGGGTCTGTGGGGTGTGCTCGGCAGCTGGAGGGTGGTGTTTTTCATGCAGTCATGAAATACGGGCTGGTACACCCATGGGGATGCTACTTTAAGGCGTTATGAGCTGCATCCTGTAGTCTAATTTACCTCTGTTCAGGAGCAGTTATGTCCCTTGATATCTTAATGGAGTGTCCTGTGCGTGCCTGTACCATCGTCAACACAGCGCAGCCTCCAAGGGTGGTACAGACTGCTCTAAGGGCAGGTGAAGACAGTGCTTCTCTGGGTCATCCCCAGCACCTTCGGGTGTTTCTTTTTCTTCTTTGCCTAACTAGGCTGACCCTGGAGAAAGGTCCAGTGACGGTGAGGAAAGACCCACTGACCACAGGGAAAGTCCTGTTGACGGTGGAAAGACTACAACTTTGGATTCTCTCTTGAGGGCACATAAGACCGTATGGCGAAAGCTTGGCTGTGTCTGGAGGGCACTGTCTTCATCTGTCCGTGGCAGGGGTGGTTGGTCTGTGGGGTGTGCTCGGCAGCTGGAGGGTGTGTTTTTTCGCCGGTGGGCTCTGCAGTCATGAAATACGGGCTGGTACACCCATGGGATGCTACTTTAAGGCTGTTATGAGCTGCATCCTGTAGTCTAATTTACCTCTGTTCAGGAGCAGTTATGTCCCTTGAATCTTAATGGAGTGTCCTGTGCGTGCCTGTAACCCATCGTCCACACAGCGCAGCCTCCAAGGGTGGTACAGACTGCTCTAAGGGCAGGTGAAGACAGTGCTTCTCTGGGTCCTCCCCAGCACCTTCGGTTGTTTCTTTTTCTTCTTTGCCTTAACTAGGCTGACCCTGGAGAAAGGTCCAGTGACGGTGAGGAAAGACCCACTGACCACAGGGAAAGTCCTGTTGACGGTGGAAAGACTACAACTTTGGATTCTCTCTTGAGGGCACATAAGACCGTATGGCGAAAGCTTGGCTGTGTCTGGAGTGGCACTGTCTTCATCTGTCCGTGGGCAGGGGTGGTTGGGTCTGTGGGGTGTGCTCGGCAGCTGGAGGGTGGTGTTTTTCGCCGGTGGGCTCTGCAGTCATGAAATACGGGCTGGTACACCCATGGGGATGCTACTTTAAGGCTGTTATGAGCTGCATCCTGTAGTCTAATTTACCTCTGTTCAGGAGCAGTTATGTCCCTTGATATCTTAATGGAGTGTCCTGTGCATGCCTGTACCCATCGTCAACACAGCGCAGGCCTCCAAGGGTGGTACAGGACTGCTCTAAGGGCAGGTGAAGACAGTGCTTCTCTGGGTCCTCCCCAGCACCTTCGGGTGTTTTCTTTTTCTTCTTTGCCTTTGTCATGGACAAAAATGAAACAACCCAACTCGTGGAGTCGCCAGCCAATTTGTTCGGACATAAGCTTCAACTCAAACATTCTAGGCGCCAGATAGACGGGCCCATGGGTCGGGTCCAGCCAATTAAGCTTAGCGGAGAGGCTTCACGGCGACGGTACGGCCAACCCAGACAGACTAAGCTGGTTGACCGACGCCTCGATGTCTGCCCGGACGCATCTCAGTGCCTGGGCCGGACTCATCTAGCCAATTTTACACTGACTAGTGCCCACACGTTAAGCCACACGGCGCCAGTTAAGTAAGAAAAGGGAGAAGGTAGTGTGTGGTGGGGGTGAAATCTAGCTAATCAATTAAATGACCAATTGACCACCACAGAGAGTAAGGCGTGTAGGCATGACTGGCATGATTTGAACATCCAATGGAATTAGCGGGAGATAACTTCGGTATCAGGGGTAAAAATACTGACCAATGGTACTCGCCCTTAATGACAGATCAAAACGAAGAAAAACGAACAGAGAGAGAGAGAGAGAGGAAGACGTTTCGGGGGAGTAGGCTCCGCCTACAGGAAGGCAGGGAGGAGAACGAACAGAGAGACACAGAGAGAGAGGTCTGAGTGTAGTCTCTGCAGGAGAAAGGCAGAGAGATGAGAGGAGTGAAGTTTGAGCATTAGCACCAGATATAGTCTGCAAAGGGAGGACTAAAGAGAGATGTGGAAAGAGAGAGTTGCTAACTAATGAGGAGGAAAAGAAAGAAAAGAAAAAAAAAAGAAAAGAAAAGCAACCATGTCCATTTGATAAGAGCAGACTAGAAGAGAGAGAGAGAGAGTGCAATGCGTTAATGCAGGAAGAAAGAAAGGAGAACAGATCGATGTTGATAGTCACTGTTCTATCTGAACCGGGGGTTCGACCTCATACTTGGCCAGCGCCACTTTCATCGGCAGTCCAACCTGACCAACGCCAGCAGTCCAGCCTGACCGGTGCCAGCAGTCCAGCTTGACAGGTGCAAGCAGACCAACACCAGTGCCAGCAGTTGTGTCGTGTTGTGAAAGTGACAGTGAGAAAAAAAAAAGGAAAAGAAAAAGACAGTGATTCGTGAATAGTTAAGATCACCTGGCCAGGTAAAGTGGAAATCTATTTATACCCGGGTTAGTTAATGATGTTTTAGATAAATGATTTTGTGAAGTTCAGGAAAGAGAGAATGTTTTTTTGTTTGATTCCATATGCATTGATGTTTCTTTCTATGATCATGTGTAGTAAAGTTATAGACTTTACTAGTGGTTTGATGTGACGAATGCATGATATATGAATGAGATTGTAAGCAAGCTGTGAGTGTGTTTGGGCTGTGCGCTAGTCCTTCCTCCACTGACATCACCCGAGGTTGACAGCCTTAACTAGGCTGACCCTGGAGAAAGGTCCAGTGACGGTGAGGAAAGACCCACTGACCACAGGGAAAGTCCTGTTGACAGTGGAAAGACTACAACTTTGGATTCTCTCTTGAGGGCACATAAGACCGTATGGCGAAAGCTTGGCTGTGTCTGGAGTGGCACTGTCTTCATCTGTCCGTGGGCAGGGGTGGTTGGGTCTGTGGGGTGTGCTCGGCAGCTGGGGGGTGGTGTTTTTCGCCGGTGGGCTCTGCAGTCATGAAATACGGGCTGGTACACCCATGGGGATGCTACTTTAAGGCTGTTATGAGCTGCATCCTGTAGTCTAATTTACCTCTGTTCAGGAGCAGTTATGTCCCTTGATATCCTAATGGAGTGTCCTGTGCGTGCCTGTACCCATCGTCAACACAGCGCAGGCCTCCAAGGGTGGTACAGGACTGCTCTAAGGGCAGGTGAAGACAGTGCTTCTCTGGGTACTCCCCAGCACCTTCGGGTGCTTCTTTTTCTTCTTCTGCGCCGCTGAGCACAAATTGTTCAACTGGTTTTGAAGCCCTACAACAGTTTCAGACAGTAAAACGATATCATCTGCAAAAAGTAGAATGAATATTTCAATCAAATCAAATGAAATACTATGTTTTCCTTTCTCGATAATTTCCAAAGCTAATTCGTGAATAAACAAAGAGAATAAAACAGGACTACAAACATCACCCTGCTTAACACCCTGTGTACATCTAATGTACTCATTAAATTTTGCACCACACCTTATATTAGCTTTAACATCATCATACATACATTTAACACATTTAAACAGTTTACCTCTTCCACAATTTAGAAATAGAGTTTGTTTCTTACCGCCAATGACATTGACAAACAAAGCACATGACAAGACACGATGCATTTCAACCACTTGGGTCTTCTTCAGGCGAAAAAATAAATCACATTTAACATTTGGGACAGTACAAACAAAGAAACAGCCCAAGAGACAGCGGAGCATTCCCAGCTAGGCCCAAAGTGGAAACCTGGCCTGCCAACTCACCAATGAGTGCAAAACCCTACTGACCACTGGAGGGTCTTCACAATACAGCAACCTCTGTCAGTACCTCCAGGATTCCTACCGAAGTAAACGAAGAAGAAGATCACCATTGTGATACTGAGAACTGGGCACTCCAGACTGTGACATCACATCTCTGCAATACTCCACCCTGGCGGGTCTTTAATTTATCCATGCAGCCCCAATGACGGTGGAACAGTCCCAACAACACCAAAAGAACAATCCTGGCCTGCCAACACACTGATGAGTGCAAAACTTTATTGACCACTGGAGAGCCTTCACCATACAGAAGCCCTTGCCAGTACCTCCACCATTCTTGCCTAAGGGAACGGAGAAGAATCTCTTCCTACACTACCATTGATTTCATATGATCATCACCTATCAGTGACTGATTGATGATAATAATTTTTTTTAAGTGTGTGTGTGTGTGTGTGTGGTGTGTGTGTGTGTGTGTGTGTGTGTGTGTGTGTGTGTGTGTGTGTGTGTGTGTGTGTGTGTGTGTGAATGAGTGTATTTGTGAGTAAATATGTGTGTGAAAACTCTCCACAGTTAGTCTCACTATAATCACATGATCTTAACTCACCCAGAACAATGTTTATATGTGGTCCCCCATCCCCCCACCCTTTTGTGTGTGTGTGTGTGTGTGTGGTGTGTGTGTGTGTGTGTGTGTGTGTGTGTGTGTGTGTGTGTGTGTGTGTGTGTGTGTGTGTGTGTGTGTGTGTGTGTGCACAACACATGATACCCTGTTTTTCATTGATCACTGCTACCTTCTCTCAACAAACATCAGCATATTGATGCCAACACATTATTTCACCTGTTGCAATGAACATCATCCCACAGCATTGTTCACTTTTTAAACAACACCATTTATATGAACCTCCCACCCCCACCCTCCACCCCATAGTGGATGATGAGATATGAGCTCTCCTTCTCTTGCCCCCCTTCCCTCCCCCCCCCCCCACACAAACACATTACCCTCCTCCCCCCCCATTTCCCCCCCCCCCTTTTTTTCCCCACCTCAACCCCCCCCCCCCCCCCCGATCATACCTTATCACCCATTTATCTTCCATCCCCTTCCCTCCCTAACATTACCCACACAACATTCACAACTACCCATGCATAACTACCACTACCTCTTTCATCACCCAACGAAATCATTTATTTTATTCACCTAAACGTTGTTTTTTTTCCTCAGTCCCCCCCCCCCTTTTTTTCTCCTTACCATTATTATCAATCCACCATTACCACAACCGTCACAAAGATATCACACCATCCCAATAAACTAGACACACAACCCTATCATATCACACACACACACCTCCCCCAACACAACCCCCCCCCCCCCCTCCTTTTCCTCTCCCATAATCCCTGTCAGACACCAAGCCCCATTCTGTCTTTGAGACAAACCCATACTTTGTGCTGCGTTGTTTTGGAACACGGTTCTGAATGAAATACGTAACAGGTTGCGTAAAAGCTTCACTCAGAACTGTAATATGCATCAGAGTGTTCCAAGAGCTGTGTGATTGGGGAGGCCAGGCTCAGCCAGTCCTCTTCAGCACCCTGATTGGTCGCTGTGTGCACGAGTGTAGGGAGTTGCTAGGACACTCGAGTAAACGGTTAGAAGGAGATTTTACATGGCCGTAGTAGCAGCGCATTTCTAGGTTCTCCGGAGTGACAAGGCTACAGATTTTGCCGGAGTCTCCCTGTCAGCACACGACCTCCTGGAAGCTAGTACTCTCTGGTGGAGTCCATTCAGGAGCAAACAGAAGTGTGGTGCGGCAACATCCTCGAGGACACAAACACCGAGGCGGGACTGGCCATCTGTCCAGTCCCTACCAACGCACCACCTCTACCAACGCCAGGACTTCACCACAGCCAGGAACGGCCAGGAGGATCCGTCCTGCTGACAGAGGATCAAGACCCGAAGAGCCCCTCCGGAGAGCGAACGAAAGCCCTTCTCGTGAACCAAGCTGAGAACGCCACTGTGTTTCACGTCAAGCGCCGTGACGTTATTTTCCCAGTCGCTGCGGAACCCGAGTAAGTAAGCGAGATTCCAAAAAGAGAAAAATATATATATATTCTCATCTATTCACTTATTGATTGATTTATTTTGTTGACATAAACAGCAGCAGTTAGGTGTGCTCATTGAATTCAGAGGAATGGAAACTCCTGTTGTTGGGACTGCTGTAAGTAACATTTAGTTACAATCAAGACCGAATCCCGGTAGTGGATAATGCTGTGTGCAGAAGTTCTGTGTCGCTTGTTCCGTTTTGAACGCTGTATTTTTCTTTCTGTTCGCAAGGTGCAATTAGTGTCTGTATTTATGCAAAACAATAGAAATGTGTTGGTGCGTGAGTCGGAGAGCACCTCCGTTATTATTGATGTAGGCTTGGCAGCGAAGAGATGACCATGTATTAACTGCGCATGTGAGATTGTATGCATAGTTGGTTTAAGTAATGATGTTAAGAATGCATTCATCTCAAGTGTGGCTTGTGCATGGGAAAATTATTAAGATATGTGGAAGATGTACATGAATCGAATGAGAGAGTCGCGGCGAGAGACCAAATTCGAACAAATAGTCAGGCACCCCCTAGACACTCTAACACCAGTCGAAGTTCAGTGCCTGACATCCCCCATGTCATTTCCGCCTACCGGCTATTCTCCCCACCACATGGACAACAGATGAGTCATTTTTCGTTCTTTTTTTCGTTTTTCGTTCTTTGTTTGTACTGTCCCAAATGTTAAATGTGATTTATGTTTTCGCCTGAAGAAGACCCAAGTGGTTGAAATGCATCGTGTCTTGTCATGTGCTTTGTTTGGCAATGTCATTGGCGGTAAGAAACAAACTCTATTTCTAAATTCTGCTTCGTTCGCCGCCATCAGTCACTCCATTTTGAAACTCTTCCACAATGTTTTGCCAGTATTGGCTACAGAAGCTTTCTAGAAATAGAATCAAAGGCCTTTTCGAAGTCTATAAATGCAACATATAACTTACGATTATTTGAAAACTGCTTCTGAACAGCACCCAGTAGAGTGATAACCC
>CM031603.1:7105509-7113009 GCA_018398815.1 Conus ventricosus | reverse complement strand
TATGTTGTTTGAACTTTGTTATATCCAGATATTCATTAGCGTGGACGTCAATTTTCAGTGCAATTACCTGTTGTTGTTTACGTGTGTGTGTTCGCTTGTGTGTGTGCGTGTGTGCGTGCGTGCTTGAGTGTGTGTGTTGTGTGTGTGTGTGTGTGTGTGTGTGTGTGTGTGTGTGGTTGCGTGCGTGCGTGCGTGCGTGCGTGCGTGCGTGCGTGCGTGCGTGCGTGCGTGTGTGTGTGTGTGTGTGTGTGTGTGTGTGTGTGTGTGTGTGTGTGTGTGTGTGTGTGTGTGTGTGCATGCATATGTGCGTGCATGTGTGTGTATGTGTTTTTTGTCATTCTTTGTAGGAGAGAGAGAGAGAGAGAGAGAGAGGAGAGAGAGAGAGAGAGAGAGAGAGAGAGAGAGAGCGGGGGGGGGGGAGAGTGGAGATGGGGGACAGGGTATAATTCGTCATGTTGAGAGTCTCCAAAGTCAGTGAGTTCGATCAGACACAGACTAAACACTTGTGGACCGTGTGTCAGGGGACACGACTTTCACAGAGGACCATTTCGCTGTGATGTGGACAGTCACGCAGATGGCCTCTCTGTTTCTATCTGCCTTACCACCCTTCCCCCATCCCTTCTCCACCCTCCCTCTATCAACACATCACCTTCCCCTCTCCTGTTCCCCCGTTTCCCCTGTATCTCTCTCCTCTCTCTCTCTCTCTCTCTCTCTCTCTCTCTCTCTCTCTCTCTCTCTCTCTCTCTCTCCTCTCTCTCTCTCTCTCTCTCGGGGTGTGAACTGTGTCACAGTTCGAGCAGTCGGACAGTAAAGAGCTCCGAAGTTTATTGTCTTTATTGACAGTTACCGTGACTGTACAACCCGGTACTTTGACTTGGACTTCAGTCAGTCACTATGCCATCAGGGCCATTAGTTTTTAGGGCGAGATGTGGATCCTTCGTCCCCATCTACATCAATTTCATGACGAAGCGAGCCAGAAAGAAGGCGGCCATTGCGATCGCCATGTTGACACCACGAACCAGGACGGACGGTGCAACCCTTGGCCTGCTCCTCACCTTGGTGTTTTGGGGCAGGCTACTTCTACGCTGTGGCGATGTGGAGCAGAACCCCGGACCCAGGGCGGACAGCATGCATGAAGCAGACCCGGCTCGGCAGCTCAGGACGCAGCACCTCTCTCTCTCTCTCTCTCTCTCTCTCTCTCTCTCTCTCTCTCTCTCTCTCTCTCTCTCTCTCTCTCTCTCATTCCAACATCAGTATTACTGTGACCACTATCATCACCATCTTCCTCATTTGCTTTGTCTCCTCCCCCTTTCTCTTCTTTGCCTTTTAGAACATAGTTTGCTTTGGTTAAGTGTGGGAGAAAGTTTTTCATACTGCGATCTTCTTTGGTCGAAGTTGTGTAGTGTGATTGCATCACTTCATGCGCCTTTTGACACGAGAACATAGACTGTCAACGAAATCAGCTGATTTCAGAAGGATGTGGTCTTTTCGAGAGACTGGGATACAGTTTTCTTCCTGACAATATAGATCCATACCAGTGTACCAGTTTCTTATTAAGCTTGGAACATGGATGTCTGTATGAAGAAGGCAGGACAACAAAGAGAAACATTTCCACAGTTTAAAATGAGGATTTGACATTTCAGTTTATGCAAAATTAGACTCGAAATAATGATGATACGAAAGTAGTATACTACCTCATCAGTGCGCGCGCACACACACACACACACACACACACACACACACACACACACACACACACACACAAACACACAAACACACACACACACACACACTCACACACACACACACACACACACACACACACACACACACACACACACTCACACACACACACACACACACACACACACACACACACACACACACACACACACACACACACACACACACACACAGCTCGGTAGGGAAGCAGAAGTGTGGAGCGACAAGGTAAGATAGTCATTTGCCACAACACAGTCACGATAAGTTCCGCTTTGTGTCTGACATCACGACCTACTTCTCCAGGGATTCAGCACGAAAATTGGCAAGCCACATCTCCTGTCTTAGCAACGAATCTCGCACCTCAGACCGTGCATCGGCTAGGGAAGAAAGGAGGGGAGCGGGGGGGGGGGGGGGGGGGGGGGGGGGGGGGGGGGGATGAGTGATGGTCTCGTGTCCTAAGGCGATGAATGGCAATCTTCAAACAAGAAGCCAGAGAAAACTCGACCCTAGTACGCAACTCTCTGTTCTGCAATCAAGTCTGCATGACCTTTCAAGCATCCAATAAATCGTGTATGCTTATAACAGTAGTTGATAAATGTTGCAGCTCACTTTCACTTGTTGGGAAAACAGGGGAGAAGACTGACTTAAAACGTATTCCTTGTCCCCTAACCTCCCCCCCCTTCCACACACACACACACACACACACACACACACACACACACACACACACACACACAAAAGAAGCACCAACAGTGTCTTCATATTGTTTTCAAAGTGACTATTGTTATTCATCATTTCTATTACGATTCCGTCAACTAAAAGGGGATAAATACATGTAATCATGTGTCGACACTGACTATGCTGACTCCTTTTCAGGTAGTTTCAGAAAGTGTGTCACGGTGAAAGTGTGTCAAGGTGAAAGCGTGTCAAGGTGAAAGTGTGTCAAGGTGAAAGTGTGTCAAGGTGAAAGTGTGTCAAGGTGTCTTTATTAACACGCTCAAATATTCTAATATTCTTTTCTGAGAATGAGTCGATGTCAGATGTACTGGACTTCAAGTTTTAATCATGTTGATTTATGGACGAAAAGTGCACAGCTATGCATTTTGATATACTTCTATGTTTAACACACTCATGAAATTAATATCTACTAAAACATTTACTTTTATTATTAGTATGAAATATTGGGTTGACATGAATTGTCTCCCATAAGAGGTCTTCTGGCATTTACTTGTTTTGACTTCTTTCACATGCTGGCTATCTCTTTTCAGCGACGACTCTCTGATTCTGACCACAATACACGGCGTTCCAGCCTGTGCCTAATGCCACGCTGTCGTGAGTCGTTGTCCTGTAGACAGCCATTGTAAAGGTACAGCAACGCTGCGTAGCGTACTCAATTAGGAATCCCCTCCCAAGTTTTACTGTGGTTTCGGCTTTCTTGAAAACCAATCGAGCCTTGCTCTACGTCGTATGGGCTGTTCGGCCTTCCCAGAGCCGTATGTGGCCATCAGCACACACGTCGATAGCAAGCATTTTATGGCTGGCGGTTTTGTTGTTGTTGTTGTTGTTGTTGTTGTTGTTGTTTTTCTTCGTTCTTTCTTTGTTGTTAACCTTTTCGTATTCTTATGGGCCAACGTCATCGTCACCATTCTGGTCATATTGTTGTTGATTTTTTTTTCTCCATTCAGGTGGGTAGTTATAGGTCCAGCTGTAAACAAACAACAACAAACAAGCAAACAAATCAATCAAACAAACAAACAAAATTGCCTGTTTGCTATTGCCACCTTTATCAGCAGCGTTGTCAGGGACAGCAGTGCCTTCATTGCTGCATTCATCATCCTGATCTTCGTGGGCATTTTTGTTGTCATCTGGACATGATGATTTCAGCATCATCAGTTGTAAAATCGGAAATGAACTGAGGTAGGGAACAGTAAACGATAAACAGTAAACAAGTGGGGTATGTTTTGCTCCCATAAGGAAACCTAACACAGAGTAACTTTTATTCAAGACTGGCACAGCCTTTTAAACTTGAATAAAGTCAGACAAATACACAGACAAACAATCTAATAGTGGGGGGAAAACAAGCGCAGGCTTACAACTGAACTGTCTGGCAAAGATTTGGACTTGAGGGGAGGGGGGAGGGGAGTTTGAAGATGGAGAAACTGGGAAAATGAAATTAAAAAAAAATATATTAAAAAAAAATGTTACAGATATGAAAACTCTTCTCTAGCTGCATAAGGGAACCATCGCAATCCCTTTTGAAGGCAGATATATTTGTATTGCCTGCTCCGAGGCCTTTCGACCGCTGGATCGGGACTCATCAGGGAGACACGACTGGTTGTGTGGGAACGCCGACTGTGGTGTGTCTCTATTTGACGCCGGGAGCGCAGACACAACCAGCCGTGTCTCCCTGAGGAGTCCCGACCCAGCGGACGAAAGGCCTCGGAGCAGGCAATACAAATATATCTGCCTTCAAAAGGGATTGCGATGGTTCCCTTATGCAGCTAGAGAAGAGTTTTCATATCTGTAACATTTTTTTTTAATTTAATTTTTTTTTTTAATTTCATTTTCCCAGTTTCTCCATCTTCAAACTCCCGTCTCCCCTCCCCTCAAGTCCAAATCTTTGCCAGACAGTTCAGTTGTTGGCCTGCGCTTGTTTTCCCCCCACTATTAGATTGTTCGTCTATGTATTTGTCTGACTTTATTCAAGTTTAAAAGGCTGTGCCAGTCTTGAATAAAAGTTACTCTGTGTTAGGTTTCCTTATGGGAGCAAAACATACCCCCCTTGTTTACTGTTTATCATCAGTTGTAAGTTATTAGTCTGTCAGTAGGCAGTCGATCTTGATCTGGGAAAAGGTCAATCGAAGGATAACAGTGTCCGGATGACAGTGTGACGCATCCAGCTTTGGATCTGCTGTCTCTGCAGCCTCCACGTGTCTGTCTGTCTGTCGGTCTGTCTCTGCCTGTCTGTCTGTTTGCCTGTCTATGTCTCTCTCTGTCTGTCTGTATATCCGTCTATCTAAGTCTCTGTCCGTATGCCTCTCTCTCTCTCTCTCTCTCTCTCTCTCTCTCTCTCTCTCTCTCTCTCTCTCTCTCTCTCTCTCTCGCTAAGACGTGGTTTGACACGAAGCGACAGGGTGCCATTTATTTCAGCTGCAGCAAACAAAAATCTGCACTTTCCTGTGACAATGCCAGTTACTGGACTTCCAGCGACTGCGGAGACAGCCCTGAACGCCCTGCTGACTGACAATACCGTGTCCAGCTGGAACATGTCAGGTGAAGGCGGCAACACGGTGGCCGTTTTGCGAGTGAAGCCAGTCAGCGCAGTGTCAACGACAACAATGGCGGAGCCTGTGCTGAACCGGGCAACGCAAGTTCAGTACTACAGGAAGACCCCCCCCCCCCCCCTCCCAGCCAGGTGCGTCGAGATCAAGAGAGAGCCAAACAACAGAACAGTCGACGTGAACTGGTTGGTGCTAGTCTCAGAAACACCAGTAATAAAAAAGAAATGCTTAACATTCAGTCAAACAAACGCTGTACACAGCTAAGTACACAGGACATCGCAGAAGAAAACATATCTACGTGCGATGACACGCCGCGTATTCCAGATTCTCATCTGTCTTTGTGTTCCCATCAGTCGGAGTGCAACATCTGCGATTCAGAAATCCAGCAGCCGCACGTCGACATAAGTGTTGAACAATCCATCGACAAAATAGTGGTCGGTTTTGACACTGGAGTAATAAAGGATTACGTTGCTTCTCTGACTGATCGCCAAGTGCAGAGACGGTTGGGTGATCTGCATAGAAATAAAGAGTTCCGGAAGGTTGTGCTTCATCGAACGGACAATAAGCGTGTGCTGCTGTGTGAATCTGATGACATTGTTGTGGAGTGTTCCTGCGATCGCACTCGGAGGACGATTGCTTGTTCTGGTACGTGAAGCAGGAAGAAAGAAACGTGTCATCCGAGGAATGTGTCAAACTGGCCAGTCTTCGGAAAGGAAGACGCACTCGCAACACAGAACACGCAGAGACCCAGGCACGTGCTTTGCGGCGGCGGCACGCTCTCCACGGGTTGATCCAGTTTTTCCTGGGGTGACCGTCATCTACAGAACTGACAGTGAAAACATACCAGTAATATTTTCTCGTTCGCGTTTTTTGTCAAGTAAAGAGAAAGAAAAAGACATTGATGTGGTTTCCATGTCAATGGAATCGAGTCCCGTTTTGTCATTGAACATCGCGCCGATCAGCTAAATGGCTTAACCGCTTATTAGCATTAAACTTCGTCCGTTCGTTCGTTCGTTCGTTCTCTCTCATTAACTTCGTCCCTCCCTTTCTCTTGGCCCCCCTCTCTGTCTGTCTGTCCGTGTCTCTCTGTCGTCCCCCTTGCTTTCCCCATTTTACTTTGCCCCCTATCTATTCTGTCTGTCTTTGTCTCTGTTTCTATGTCTCTGTCTATATCTCTCTACGTTTCTCTTTCGCTGTCTATACATTTCTTGCTGTGAGTCTTGCTCTCTCTCTCTCTCTCTCTCTGTTTCTCCGTCTCTCTGTCTCTGTCTTTGCCTCTGTCTTTGTCTCTGCCTCTCTTTTTCTGTCTCTCTCTGTCTCTGTCTGTCTGTCTGTCTGTCTCTCTCTCTCTCCCTTTCTCTCTCTCTCTCTCTCTCTCTCTCTCTCTCTCTCTCTCTCTCTCTCTCTCTCTCTCTCTCTTTCTCTCTTCCTCTACCGGCCTCTCTCTCTCTCTCTCTCTCTCTCTCTCTCTCTCTCTCTCTCTCTCTCTCTCTCTCTCTCTCTCTCTCCTTCCCCCTCTGCCGGCATGTCTGTCTGTCTGTCTGTCTCTCTCTCTCTCTCTCTCTCTCTCTCTCTCTCTCTCTCTCTCTCTCTCTCTCTCTCTCTCTCTCTCTCTCTCTCTCTCTCTCTCTCTCTCTCGCTCGTTTGCCCGCTCGCTCGTTATCTCCTTCTCTTTTGCTTCTATTCCCAGTCCCTAACCACCAATACACCCCCCTCCATCCCCCCATTATCCTTCTTCCCACGTCGCATTCAACCCGCCAAAATGACGGAAATCAAGCAAGCACTCAAGTGCCTTGGAAAAAAAGCCCCCACTTTGCAGACTTTGTAAAGGCTGTGGCCATGGGTTTGCAAACTCTTAGCCCTCCCCCCACCCTCCTCCCCCTTCCCTTCATTCTGCCAACTGCTGTCTGAAAGCCTCTTTCGTGCCAGACACCACCCTGACAGACCCGGTATCTGAAAACCGGGTGTATCAGGGTGCAAGGCCTGTCAGGCCAACTCATCGCAGGCAAGCAGACCACTGTTTTTATATTCAACCGTGACTGCCTGGAACGCTTACATCAAGACATAGAACGAATCCCAAGAGCTAAACACACGTCTTCTCTCACGTACAATAACTTTTGGATAATCCTTGATGTAAACGTTCTAAGCGGGCATGGTTAAATCAACTTGGGCATATATGAATAGCCTACATGAAGCTAGCATCCGATTCAATTAAACAGGACATGGGACTGGAACATTAGGCCCTACCCGCTCGACTGGGAATGTTCAGCCTGCAGTTGTTTGTAAATGGAGAGATCTCTGGGTCAGTTAGAGTATAATCTAAGATCTGACTAGTGAAACTGGCGTAGGCGTTTTCCCACATTACTGATATAATGTTCCAGTCATATTCCGGACAACAACAAAAAAAACCCAGGAGCAAGCTCAAAACTTTGTGGGAAAGCTTCGCATGCTCGAGGTAATCGGGAGAGATAGTCATGTCCTTGCGGTTCAATGACCT
>CM031603.1:7100509-7103009 GCA_018398815.1 Conus ventricosus | reverse complement strand
TGAGCCTTCAGCAAGCTTATATTCTCCAAGGGAGAGAGACATCCTCCAATAGGGAGGGAAACTCACTAACATATAACTCCTGGTCATATACCGATATTTCGAAACTTGGTGGTTTCTCCTCAGTGACCGCGGAAAGTGGTAATTTGACTCCTCTGCCTTTTCAGTTTTAAGAAGAATGCAATCCCAGAAAAGGCTGGTGTGCAATACCGTAGTATGTTTGTTGAGTTTTCAACAAAAAAAAACACAACCAAAGGTGCCATCTAAGAAGCAAAAGAAAATCATGAAAGAGCAAAACAAGCTACATTTTCTTGTGAAAAGTAGAAAATATAAAAAGATATCCTCTAAGACACAAGTGCTGAGGGCCAGTTCTTGGAATAAATCCGCAAGGGACTAAAATACAACAAACTAATAAATTCCAAGGATAAGTACCGAGCACCATTCCAGCAACTTACAGAGCAGCTTGGTGTTGCAATGACTGCAAGAAATATTGAATTATAAACAAAGCTTGCTCTTATCTCTAAGACTCACTTTTTTGTAATGCTTCTTGGTATTCTGTTGCTGCATTATTGAATGCATTTTCATTGCATGATAGGTTGGATAGTCTCTTGTTTATACCGTTGGGTATTGTTTTTAGTATAGATGGTGGGTGGTTGCTTTTGACGTTTACATAGATTGGTATGTCATTGGGTTTTTTGTATGGTTTGTACAAATTGTCATCATGCAATGAAAATGCATTCAATAATGCAGCAAGAGAATACCAAGAAGCATTACAAAAAAGTGGTTACAATTACAAACTACTATATAGCCCAGACAATAACACGAACAGAAATAAGAAAAGCAGAAAAAAGGAAGATCATATGGTACAACCCACCATATGATGGACAAGTAAAAACAAATGTAGGAAAAGAATTCTTTAAAATCTTGGCAACATCATTTCCAAAAGAACACAAACTGTCCAAAATATTCAACAAAAACACCATTAAACTATCATACTCACCTCAAAAACATAATTGACTCATCTACCAAAATGAAAAGCAACACAAAAGAGAAGGGTGCTGAAAGGACATCTTGCAACTGCACCAAAAAAGAACAGTGCCCCCTAAGCAAGAAATGTCTTCACAGCAATATTGTATACCAAGCTACGGTAACATCAGAAAATGAAAAAGAAACATACATAGGGATTACTGAAAACACTTTCAAAACCAGATACGCAAACCATAAACAGTCATTCAAAAATGAAAAATACAAAAATCAAACACAACTGAGTAAATACATTTGGAAACTCAAAGATATAAAAATAGACTACAGCATATCATGGAAAATCATAAAAAGAGCAACACCATACAACAATATTTACAAAAAATGCAACCTATGTTCCACAGAAAAATGGTTAATATTATGCAAACCATACTTAGCAACTCTGAACACAAAAGTAGAAATAGTGAATAATTGCAGGCACAAGTGGAAATCTTTGCTAGCACATTCCACCTGAACAGGCCCTAACAAACACACACGCACGCACGCACGCACGCACGCACGCACGCACGCACGCACGCACGCACGCACGCACGCACGCACGCACGCACGCACGCACGCACGCACGCACGCACGCACACACACACACACACACACACACACACACACACACACACACACACACACACACACACACACAGGCCCCATGTGCAGCAAACGAAACCCGCACACACAGAGACAAGATCAGGTCCCCCACGCCATAAGAGAACAGTAAAATACCAATTCTGGCCCAACCGCCCTCAACCAGTTTCGGGCGGTTAAGCCAGAATTGGTATTTTACTGTTCTCTGACAAGTAAGACTTTAACAATGAATTAAAAATGATAATCCATCACACATTCTTTTTCAATAACCAAAAAAATAACGATTATCTACAAACATGCATACTGTGTAGGATTATCCGTTTTTAATACTAATTTACTAAACTTTTCACATTTTAGTTTTTGCTTAATCCTACGTTTTTCCTGATCATTTTCAATAACATCATTTTCACACATACATTCATCAAATGAGTTTCTGTCTTTCATGTGAAATAAAACTACAGTCTTTAACTGTTCTCTAAAGTCTTTTAAAACTGAGTTCTATTTTTGACATAAAATCCACACACTTATTCCAGCTAGTTTCTTCTTTACACAACTTTGCATAACAGACAGACAGACACGAGGCAGCGGTGGGGTTATAGAGACCCGTCATTAGGCTGACACCCGATCACTTAATTTATGCTCTTCTATGCTAGGGTCTTACGACTTGACACAGACAAGAGGTCTTCGTTCACACAGAACACAGCACACAGTTAATTAGTTGTCAATACCAACAGCCGTACAATGCTACATACTTTCTTCTGGCACGGGTAATATGAGAAAGGTAAATGACGGGGCAAACCCTAATTGCGTGCCGCATAAATGTAAGGGAGAGATATAACGAATGCAGTGAGGCTTTTATGTAACAGTCAGCATACGCCCCCCG
>CM031603.1:7068826-7099509 GCA_018398815.1 Conus ventricosus | reverse complement strand
GGAAACCACCCGCGGTTAGGAAAAAAGTGTGTATTCGGTAATGTATATGCTTGGCAGAGTTTGCGTCAGTGCTGGGTTTGGGTTTTTGCTGTTTTAGCTATTTGGGGGGGGGGCGCCAGCCCTTTAGCATTGGAAGTCCGGGCGGGTTTAGGCGCTATCCCTTTTGTTGAAAGCGTTTTTTTAAAAAAATTTAACCCAAAATTAAAAAAGCACATGCCATTGGGGGCCCTAGCATCAGCAAAAACTTTTGTTCATTAAATTAAAAATAACAATCACTACAGGAGAAAACTTTTCGGCGAGAATTTCAAAGTTTATGGCTGAGGTGAGATTACGACGGCAAAAAATTGAACTTAAAAAGGGGGAAAAGCGTTTTTTTCACGAGGTAGACACTGATCAATTAAACAGAACATTGAAAAACAAACAAAACGACAGTTAAAAAAACCAAAATAGGCAAAAAAAAAAGTTTAACAAAAATAAACACTATTTTTTTTGTTAACTCACTGTGTTTGGGGGGACAATTTGCAGCTCTTCACGAACAAACGATCTTTTGGGGGCAGGCTTTTTAGAAGAGAGAGTATCTCTTAATAATATACGGGAGGGGGTCATGTTTTCATATTCTTCAATTTTAACATCTACGCTCCATATAGGACTGTGGCTCTAATTCTAACATCACCTTCTGCCTCTCAGGGCATACAAGTACTTACTTTTAGTCCAACGGCAAGAGTTTTTGATCCCCTGCCATCTTCAGTAATGCTAATTTTTTTTAATTTTTGATTGCGTTTACTGGTTTAAGGGCCCTGTTGCTTTAAATTCTTCATTGTTCATGGCACGTAAGACTGCTGGAAATTTCTCCTAACCCATTCTGTGTTACGCGTTCTGTCCATAATTTCCCCTGTGATATTGATGGTAAACAGGCGTTCAGCTAGATTCTTATTAAAGTTTTCTACTAGGGCCTGTGATCGATGGTTGCCTGGATCCCTCTCTAACTGTAACATGATGTTTTTAAAAACAGCTGGTTTACAGAGCCTTTTTAAACTCTTTCCATCATCAACTTGAATCATCCTGGGATACTTTAATGGGCCTCGCATGTATATTTGTTGTAAAGCCACAGCCACAGCAGTTGAGCTTTTATCTGTTAAAGGTTCGCGTCTTGTATCTTGAAGCCGGGTCAACAACTGTCAGAGCATACTTAAACTTTTTTCTTCAACTTTATCATGTGGAAGATACAACAAGTCCATCTGGTGGGTGTCATTGGGAACTGAGTTAACAAATCTAGGCCTTATTATTCTTTTGGGAGCAGCGCAAAAAATTTTTTGCCAAATTGCCTGTTTTGAAGCCAGTCTTTCGAAATCTATTTAGACACTCTAGCAGCTTTAAATCAGTTTTTTCAATAGCAGTCTTTTCCCTTTTCCCAAAACCCTTTAGGAGAATAATATATTTTATCCATATTTTAACTATCCCTTTTTTTTACACTTTTAAATATAATTTTTAGATTGTTTGTGCAAGAATATAGATTGCTCCCATAGCACCCAAAATAAACCAATTTCTGCTTTTTCTGTTCTTCTGATGGTTCATAAAAGTCAGACATTTCTGGCGGCGGTGATGTTAGAAACTTTTTTCCTGTCACTAAGTAATACTCATTCATTGCCTCATCAACGTCTGTAAATGTGTGCTCTGCATGGCCCCTGTTCTCTTAACTTTTTATTAATAAAGCTAAGTGAGAAATTCGCCTTTTTCTCGTAAGCATCTCTTCCCTTAGCTAAATTTTTCTATTCCCCTTGTTATGACTTTCTCTCTCTTAATCGGACCGAAATTTTTACTAAACATAAAATTTGCTTCCAAGAAGGCTAAGCATTAACAATAGCTCCTCCTACCATCATAACTACTCCCGCCCTCTTTTAAAAATTTAAATTTCTTATGAATTAATCTTTCTATGAACTAATATTTTCTGGGATAATCCCCTGTGAACAAGCAAGTCTTTTGACGCAATCCCTGCAGTAATTAACAACTATAACCTTAACAACGTCCTCAATGTCTAACCTTCCTGGGTTCAGCTGGCTTCATTCTAAACATGTTTTTTGCTAACACGCTAAAGCCTATACAAAGGGGCCGCTAATCACAGCAGAGTGGTAAATCGTATTGAAATCTTTTTTTCACTCATCTTTTTATTAACTAAAAAAATAAATAAAATAATCATAATACGAAAGGCTGTCTATGTGCTTTTTAATCAGATAATCTTTTTGTTGTTAAAGCTAAAAATAAAGTTCAACTAGTTTTGGTGAATCTTCTATCTTTCCCATGTTGGGCGGTTTTATCCCAACAAACATTTTGCAAGGGTTGAATAAACTTAACACCAACGATAGGCACTGCATAATTAACCAGCTTTAAACTCATGGTTTTAAATGTATTATATTATTTTTTATTTTTTTAAAAATGGATTGTGACGAACTATTAAAGTGTGAGGGGCAAGCAACTACTCCGTAGACAACTGCCATAAAGAAAGATTAAAATTTCTCTAGCTGCGTGCGGAAAAACTAAACAGTATTTAGGTGTTAAACTAAGTATTGAACAGATCCAAAACGCCTACATCAGACGTTGAGAAGTATTTACGCTAGGTACGAAGCCCCAGCTAGGATCAAAAATGGTTTAGTTCATAGGTCAGGACAATGATTAGTTTATATGCTAAGTTAGTAAGTAAGATTGCGCCGGTTGATCCAGAAGAAGATTTAAAATACGACTTATAAACAAGATCCGGTTTTAAACAAGTCCCCTAGAAACTCTCGCATGTGACATGTATTTACAGATTTGGGACTATGTTATGGCCCATTCATCATGGGGTTAATTACTTTTAATCATATTAATTTTAAATCATATTAAATTTATTCGCAATAAAAAAAATGAGCGATCAGGAGAAGACGCTACGGACAGTCTACAGGAGCAGAATGTGCCGCAGGGCAGAATGTGCTACAAGTAATGTGCCACAAGTGAGTAATGTTACTAAGGCTAAAAATCCTGGGCGTGTTGAGCGGGCGTAAACTAGCTGAATGGAACAGACTGAGAAAAACAAACCAATCAGCAAAAAAAAATTATTAGATAGTTTAAAACAGCATCGCCAGCACACCCAAAAACACACAATTAACAACAACACAATCACAAACAAACGATTTAAAATGTATATTATGTATTTGCCGCTGTTGTTGTTGGTGGGGGAGTTCTAGCATACAAATGTCTAAAGCCATACTTAGCAGCAAAGTCACAAACCCCCACAAAGCCAGTAAAAGAAGAAGAACCAACTTCTCAAAAAAAGAGCAACCTCCGCTGTAACCCATTTTTTTTTGTAATAGTTTTTAAGAACTAGATAAAATACAAGTTAAGAACTAAATAAAGTACAAGTTAAGAACTAAATAAAGTACAAGTTAAGAACTAAATAAAAATTCAAGTTAAGTTAGTTATAGAAAATACTTTTAAGTTACATGCCCAAGTAAATTAAAAAGTTAAGTACAAAAAATTATAAGTTATAAAAAAGTACTAGTTAGGTTCTTAAATAAGTACAAGTTAGGTTCTTTAAATAAGTACTAGTTAGGTTCTAAGCTAAGTACAAGCTAAGTTAGTCAAGTTAATCTTTTAAAGTTCTCCAATGTCCTACAGCATATGAGAACTCAGGATGACGTAATTCTCTTGTATTGTTAGAGACTAGTGATTTCTTGTTAACAGCAGTTGTGTTTACTTGATGAAGAGTAGAGCGCAGATTAACATTTGTGTGTGAAATACTTTGTTTTCAAAGAGGGCTTGCTTGTAGTTATCGGGAGATTATTTTTTTTGACAACTTCTTTACTTATGCCCTTAGCTTTTTCTTACGAAGTCTGGCTGGCAACGCATACATCTTTTACCGCAAACCCAACATATTCTTTGATAACTGTCCCATTAAGTTCATCCTTCATCTTCCCAATCACTTTCTTGTTCACAGTTGAATGTAAAAGGGTTTCTTTTGGATAGTCGCATGTGTCCGTACCACCCATCAGCTCCTTTAGCTACTTCTGTTTCTAAGTCTTTTTAGAAGTCTTCTGTGGGGACGTCTAGAATAAAACTATCGGTGTCTTTTGTAAAAATACTCTTGCTTCTGGTACCGCGGTTTAAAATAGTCGTACAGAAATTCTAACATCAATAACTTTGACAGCTCTAATACGTAAAGCCAATAAACACTGGCTTGTCCAACTTAACATCCTTTTTCTTCATCATAATGCCAACCAAGCTGTCGTTAAATCTCTAAAGTCTTGATAGTTAGGTTTAAAAGGGGAAACTTAATTGCTTGGTTTTTTTTGTAACTAATTTAACACTTTAAAGATTGTGTACGTTCTCCATGGTTTTGCGCCAAAACAGCTGTTGTCAACAGTTTAAAAAAAGTCTTTTTCTGAAGCGTCAGTGGCTTGGGTTCTAAGATCAGTGTTCTTCTTGATGTATGGGGCTCATAAAGGGCTCTTGATCAAAAGCAATGATTCGTGAACAGCTGTCAGTTTTTAACCCTGTCTTAAATAAAACTGTAGGAGTCTGTAATGACAAACATACTTAGTTTTATGTCGAAGATTGGGAACAAGTTTAGGAGGGTCAATGGGACACATCTTAATCTTTCTGTGGCTAGGGGGTAATCGTTGTGGAGGTCATGCAGTTCACGAGGATATTCTAAGTCTACTTCCAAGATTAGTCCTGCTGAATATCAGGCGTAAGCTGTGACAACAGCCTAACACAGTGTTTAACATCATGAGGCCCTTTTATCATTTTAAAGTTTCTCAGTGGAAGTGGTTGACTCATGGCCCACCCATACAGATTGTTAGCGTCTAAGTACATTAAATAGTTGGATGGTTAGTGGGATCATAGTCGTCTAAATACTTGTTGTTGGCTTTGCAGTAAGGATGTGAGGCCAGCTAATACCTCCCCTCAACCCATCTTCAATCATTTGAAGTGTGGGTAGATCAGAAATTAAGTCAATCTGAATGTTTGTAGACTTTAAGAAAGCGCCCCAAGAAAGACCTGGGCAGAGATGTAATGTACGAGTCTAAGTTGTAATGTTTCATGCATGTAGATCTGTAATTCTGAAAGACGTCTGCCAATAAACACACGTCAGCCAATAAATATTGATCGTGATAGTCGCCCATCGTTTTCACAGTGTAATTCGTCCGGGCTTTCTGAGCGTATTCATAGTCAGCGTCAGTTATGTCTTTGCCTCTAAGACTAGAAAAGAAAGCGCCTTTAGGAGGATGAGTCTTCATCAAACCTGTCCCACGAGTTCATGTATTCATAAGGATAAAACTCTTTGCGCACTAAAGATGGATCAAAGTATTGTTTAGTGATTGGAAGTCTTGTAGCGATCCTGCTAACTTATCTAAACTAGCCATCAGATGTTGGGCAGAGTCATAAAAGGATAAAGAGTCAAGAGTAAAAGTCATGTACTTTTCTGAAGACTGTGCAATGCAGTAACCCTCTTATATTCAGATGTCACTGCTTGCATTATAAAATGAGAATCGTAGCCTCTAGGTTATGAAAGAAGATAGGCAGTTTCCATTTTTAGGGTCAGCCTTAAGTTGAAGATTACAATTGTTGTGCGCGGCCCCTCTAAACTTTCCAGTAATGTGATCGTGGTCTCTTACGCGTTGCCTAATAATTCTTTATTGCAAATCCAACAGTGTGTAGTGAGTCATAACGTTCTTGGTCTTCAGGGGTCAACAATGTCTGAAAGATTTAGTTGGTTGGATAACTGATTGCGAAGTTGTTTCATCTGCTCTAAAAATCTACTAGCTGCGTTGGGGCCTCTGTAATCTCAGGTGTTGTGTGTTGACCGTCTGACCTAACAACAATAAACGCATAAGAACAGATCTGATGGTGGGTTAAAAAGGTTCTTTCTGTTCTTGCTGTTGCGGGCCATAGTACTGCGGTAAGAGCGATTCAAAGTCGGCATAAACCACGTATGGACTCATTTGCATTTTGTGTAAATTCTTAAAACTAACTTTAGACCCTTGTTTAGGTGTAAGGAGTTTGGTTTCACAGTCTACAAAACTTTTTACAATGAGTTCTATGCTTGGCAGCTGCTTCTATAGTTGGGATTCTAACCAGACACCTACAAAGCCCTTGTTTAGCATGATCCTTTGATGTAAAGCCCATAAGTCTGCTTAATGTTCTGATTAATACATAATGACTCTTTGTACTAACTGCAAACAGTACCAAGTCTACATGTTTGTTAAGCGGTTTCGCCTAAAGTGGGGGCGTTGGGAGAGGCCCTTAGAGGCACTATATCAGCTTCTACAGACCAAAGTGTATACGTTTACAGTGATTGGTTTGTTTTGCTCTTCAAACTGAGATATACTTTCTATACTTACTGGAAAGTTTAGTTACCAAGTTCAGCTCTTGTTTGTATTGTTCATAATTAGAAACTCTGTTTGCATGATTTTTAACAGGATGTAAATGCGCTAAAACACACCACATAAAACACATGTTGTCAGAATTTTTTATGTGTAAGACTGCTCGTTTTAAAAACTAACTCTTTTGGGAGAGGAAGGTAAGAATAGCCGACTATAGGGTAGAACTTGTTTGTCTCAATTTGATTTCAAGGACTGTCCCTTCAGACCAGCTAGAACCCCTTATCTTTGCCTCCTCACTTGCATGGTTAAACTGTGTAAGCATGTAGTCAGCCCAGTTAGAGTTAAAGTCGTGATAGCTGATACTTCTTTCTGTTTAGTTGAAACCCAGACTTCCATGTTACTATCATCAGGCGTTATATAATCAATCAGAATGGCCAATAGCACTTTACTGGCGGTTCCATCTGAAGAGACTCTGGGATTTTAGAGATAGCATGTGCTACGCTTCATGAACGTTTGTGGGTTATAATATTCATGCCTAATTCACTAAACGCATCGCTTAATTGTTTGTCACTACCAAATATTTCTTCCATCGTATATAGTTTTCCGTCCTCGAATTACTTGTGGTCGTCATTTTTAAAGCCACAATATTCACGTAGATTAAAAAAATAAATGTAAATAAAAGTAAGTAAAATGCGTTTTTATTCTCACCCAAGTGCCGCAACACTCAAGACACGTTAACCTTACAATAACACCCGCCAATATTTTAGCTTTTTCTGAATCACTACAGTCAATGTTTATCACTTTGATTGCTTCGTTAAATAGTTCACTATTATCTTTTATTATATTGTCTATATCATTCTCAAACCCAAATCACTAAATCAATCTTTAATAATTTCATTGTTTCGTCAAATAGTTCATTACAACTCTTTAAAATCAGATTCGCTGAGTTCGGCAGTCATTTTTTTAATATAAAATAAATAAAAAATTAATTAATCAGTTTCTCTCTCCCTCATTCACTCCCACATCTCTCTCCCCCTCATTCACTCCCACATCTGTCTGTCTGTCTGTTTACTTCTTTGTCTGTCTGTCTGTCCCGCCCTCTCCCTCTCTCTCATTCACACACCACACACACACACACACACACACCACACACACACACACACACACACACACACACACACACACACACACACACAATAGATAGGGAGGTGCTTGCAAGGGAATGTGAAGGGGCTTTTTGTTGTTCACACTTAAGCGACGTAAATTCAAGACGGCCACTAAAATCACTTATCAGAGTCCTGAATCAATAATCACAAGATCTCTTCAAAGTTCTCTCAGCGGCCGTCTGAGACAGCCTTTAAGCAGGTGAATTGAAGCGATGAATAGGCGAAACGTTGAAGCAGCCAAACCACAACAGCAAAGCCATGGACAGGAGTGAGAATGCTAGCAAGTAGGCCACCGTTAACGCGTTATCGGTTCTATTTTTAGGCTGTGCTTCAACGGTTGCCTTCCGCCGTTTAACGATTACTGGGATTGCTGAAGCTCGCTTGTACTTGCTATGTGTGGATCTTGTCTCCAGTGCTGTGCAAATTCTAGCACGTGCAGCATGGCTTTGATTTCATTCAGCTTGCCAGAAATGAAACGAAAGGAAGGCCTACAGCATAAAACCCTGTGTATCCAAAAAGAACACTTGCAACGACACGTAATTTTCGTGCATGAACATCAGAATACCCGTTTTTGCTTTCAACCAAACAGCCCATGTTTCCTTCATTCTCCCTTTTTTCCTTTCATTTTCCTGCCATGTTTACACAAAATCAAAAAGTTACCGAACTGAATGTAAATTAACAAGGACTGTGCATCTTGCCTCCTCCGATCAAGAACTTTTTCTAACTTAGAATCCACGCTGTCTTCTGAAACTGCAGCTATATTTTGTACCATATGCAAACACTTCTCTCGCAGAAAAGCGCCACACACCCGAACAGCACAGCCTCCAATGTGAAATGACATGACGGCTCTGGCCTTGCCTGGCCAAAATGACGTCATACTCCCTGCCGATTGGTTGAGCGCACACGCGTGAGCGCGGGCTCCTGTGCAGCGGAGCATGCAAAAAACAATGGTGACGTTCAATATAATTGCAGCCAGTCTGGCAGCCTGGCAGGTTGTGAACAAACAGGACTGCCAAACCATATAAATTTTTAGTTGATTTTATGTTCTCAGAGAAATGTAAATATCTTTGTTCACGATCGCCCATGTTATTCTGCACGAAAACCCCCGTTTCATGTGTTAATTTTGTCAATATTTGGCAGTTTTGAGGCGTTAATTTTGTTTAAAAACAGGTGTAATTTTGGCCAAAACTGATATGTGATGGACGTGATTTGTATGTGAAAAAGGGGGTTTTGGGGCAGAATCACATGGGTGGTCTTGAACGAAGATAATTACATTCTCTCAATTCGCACACAGATTTCTAGTCACATACACACCCTGCACAACCAAACTAACACAAGGTCATGAAATTAATTAACGATTAACCTTAATTCGGGTCAAATCCCAATGTGCCCAGCCTGGTGCGATGCATCGCTACCATGCAATACAACTCACATGACCGATAACACCTTGGCTATGTCCAACAGGACACTGTGAATCCGAGACTTACTCAAAATTCACTTACCGGCTCATACACAAGCCAGCAACCAGGAATGAACTCCGACACAAGACAGACCAAACACCAACATAGAAATGCCCAGAACTACAATTTTGTTGCACATGACAGACCAAATCACTGATATAGAATGCACAAAACTACAACAATTCTGCAATGTTCACACACTTTCAAGATTAATTAAACCGGGTCACATTCCAACAACTGGGCACTTAAAGCACGCAATGACCAATTAATAATCCAATAACTGGGTTGCTATGAAATACTCGCACAGAATGGCCCAACCAAGTTGTCCAACATGTAAAAAATGTTGATATAAATGTTTTTTGCCACCACACAAAAGACATTTGTCTTGAAAACCTGTGCACGCCTGCGACACACACAAGTAATGACTAATTAGCCAACAACTAAACCAGTTATGCAATGATATTAACTAAATAAATTTAAAGTCACTACGGATTTCTGCTAGTGTCTTTCACACACTGGTAGTCCACTCCACGACCGATGAACGACGGCTCATTTCCTTGATCCTGGAAATAATGTTCAATGCTGTTACCTCAAAACAGCCCCTGTTTGTCGTCAACATTCATATGTACCACTCGACTGTCACAGCAACAGGAAGAGAAGCCCACGCTGTGTCACTCCTCGCACAGGGATCCCGTCACCAGCTAAGGCAGGATTACTGGCACCAGCTAAGGCAGGATTACAGGGAGATATCTGTGGACACATACAGGCACATCCCCACTAAGAACCTATCATGAATCCCATAGTGCCCTACACATACTAGATTCATGTTCATCATGAGCACCACCCATGGAGTCAAAGTCACTACTGTGAATATTCTGTCTCTTAACTAACTAACCTACTCCAATCACAAGATGCACCCAATGGTAACCTTACCCAAATGAAAACCAGCATTAGCACTTAGCTTTAGTCTATTTTTTTTCTTTCATTTCAGTTTTTCTCACGTTACGAGAGAGAAGGAGAATCTGTTATCTACTAGCTTCATTTTGTGTTACACACACACACACACACACACACACACACACACACACACACTCTCTCTCTCTCTCCCTCCCTCTCTCCCTCCCTCCCTCCCCCTCCCCCCCCCCCCCCCCCCCCCCCCCCCCCCCCCCGTCGGTAGTTACATGTTAAAGGCACGGTATCAAAGCAAAATAATAATTTTTATACATAAGCGACCAATTCCGTATGAACACACTCCTGAAAGGATATCCTAGGTACCGGTTGCCGAGACGGGAACAGACCTCCCCATGCTACCACCCAAGCGCGTGAGCGCTCCTCACGTCACGCCACCACCACCATCACGACCACCACCACCCACCCACAAAAAAAAAAGAGATAGAGAGACAGACCGACCCGACAGGCAGCAGAGGACAGACAGTCGGACAGAGACGGCGTCAAAGAGAGGGAGAGAGTGGGATGTTGGCGTGGGGGCGGGGGGGGGGGGGGTGGGGGGGGGGGGGGGGGGGGTGAGGGGAAGAGACACACAGAGAGAAACGACAGGAAGAGAGATACTGAGTCAGACTGGCAGACAGGCAAACAAGCGTACACACTCACTTACAGAGATAGAAAGAGAGAGGGGGGAGCGCGCGCGAGAAAGAGAGAGAGAGAGAGAGAGAGAGAGAGAGAGAGAAAGAGAGAGCAGACAGACAGACAGACAGACATACAAAGAGAGAACGAGAGAGAGAGAGAGAGAGAGAGAGAGAGAGAGAGAGAGAGAGAAGAGGAGAGAGAGTGAGAGAGAGACAGGCAGACAGACAGACAGACAGATAGAAAGACAGACTAGCGAACATGTAGAAAACATAAAAGAAGAGTCACTCCCATACTATAACAGAGAGAGAGAGAAAGTGAGATGGAGCAAGGACTAATTATTATCCATTTGTATAAAAGGAAAGAGATTTCCAGACAGACTATATACAGCTTACTTTACAAAACATCAGTGCCACACAGTAGTACACAATCTAAGTCAAACTTCAGTCCAACTTAAACACATAGCCCGGTCCGACTCCACGGCCACAATTAAGTACTTTCCTTAGATAGCAGAACAACCTTAAAAAAAAACCATGCATGGCTTCCCACACAATTCCCAATGTTAGGAACAAGGTCCAAACATATGTAACTTGGAAAACAAGAGATAAAAGATGCAGATAGTTATTGCCCAAAATAAATCTGTCGGTCACGGTCACTGCCACTGCTGTAAACATCACTTACAACTTACAGCCTATGTCCAAACCATGGGGCAACCACACACACACCACATCACTAACCCCAAAACACTTCCGGGCTGTCAATCTTTGATCTTTAGCTGAAATATCCAGCTGGCTTACTCCAACTGACTGAGCAATGCACATAAGGTTGACAAACACATCATCATAAAGTTGACAACATTTAAAACCAACAATTTCAAACAATGGGCTGTCTCCCCTGATTAACTTCCAGACAGGTGTCAACAGTACTAGCAACCACACAAATACATATATAATTCCTGGTCTGGCATTAAGGCCTGCTAATAAAACTAACAGATCATACTGACACCGACAGGTTCCAGTGGCTGAAATTACTGAAAGATCACACGAATGAATGTACTCACACATGCACAAAACACCCTACATTGATCTTACATGCCCCAAAATCATATCATCCAATATAACTACTCAATGCAACCATTACACTGTTTAATTACAACACCCCTAGCCCTTCCTGGCACTAACGCAGCCCCTTGCCTGGCACCTCAGACAGCTTCCGGCCTCCAGCTGCCCAAATCAACCAATAAAGATAAGGATTTCCTTCTGAGTTCCCCCGTATCCTGGCTCAGTCCAACCACAACCAGGTTCAGATGATAGGATTACTAAAATGTCTACACTGGATGACTGAGGAATTGGACTTTGTTTTGAAACGTATATATATATATATAAAAAAAAAAAAAATTCGAGTGTATTGAGAATTTATTATCAACAGAGAGTTCAACATGTCGTAATGCACGGGTGACCTATGACCTGATTCAAGCTCCGAAAATGTGAGCAGGGAGCGACAGTGTCTTTTGTGTACGCGCATCTGAACAAATGTTTTCTTTCTTTTACAAAAAGTCAATATGACATGTTTTTCTGTGTGCGCTGTGGATTATGTTCTGAGTAAGCAGTGAGGGACAACTTTGTTTGTGTTTATGTTGGATACGTTCTGCTGGATACGATTACCACTTGGATTCCCTTCTGTGACAGTGACAGTGAACCCTATCTGGAATAACGTCGTATACAATGTTTAGGTTCAAAACTCTCTGTATTATGACCAGTACAATATCCAAATACTTTGCGAACAGAACGGCCGGCAAACGAAAACCATCATCAACATCGTCGGCAAGTGACGTGTGTGATAGTCCGGAATCTGACAGAGTGAAACAAGACAGCAAGAAACACAGGCAGGAAACTGAGGACAGTATGGCCATGCAGAAAACACTCCATGAAATGCAGGCAACCATCGGCAAACTTGCAACAAAGGAAGAGAACAGTAATATGCCAATCCTGACTCACTTTCGCCCTCAACCAGTTTCGGGCGAAAGTAACCCAGGATTGGCATATTACTGTTCTCTGACAAGTAAGACTTCAATAACCAAAAAATAACGATTATTCTACAAACAAACATACTGTGTAGGGTTTAAGCCCTCTAACTGTGTCAAACGTGCATCCATGCCCGTTTTGACATAGATATAAACTACCAAGCCACCTAACTGGGGTCAAACTGCATCCATGCCCGTTTGACATAAGATATAAACTACCAAGCCACCTACATTGTGCCCAAACGTGCATCCATGCCGCGTTTGATCATAGATATAAACTACCAAGCCCACCTAACTGGGCTAAACGTGCATCCAAGCCCGTTTGACATAGATATAAACAACCAAGCCACCTAACTGGGTATCAAACGTGCATGTATGCCCGTTTGACATAGATATAAAGTTGAGCAAGTAGCCCTCTAACTGTGTCAAACGTGCATGATGCCTGTTTGTCTAGATAAGGAGTTAGTGAAACTGCTAAGCCACTACCTGTGTCAAACGTGCATGGATGCCCGTTTGGGCCCTGATAGCCAAAACCAACTAACCGCAGTTATTACTGTGTGCGCTGAAATGATAACAGATGTTAAGTGCTACCAGTTCCACTTGACATTTTTAACGGCCTATCTTGTACCTTTACCCACCCCAAGTCACTTCTAATTTCTTAACCCAAGTCCATTCCACCCCAATCAATTCTAAGTTCTTACTCAAGTTGTTCTCAAGTCATCCTCAATACACTTCTAAGTACTTACTCATGTCATCCTCATATTTGTCCTCAAGTCACCTCAAGTTATGTACCTCAAGTTATTCCTCAAGTTACTTCAAGTTTTTATTCAATTTGTCCTCAGTCAATCCTCAATTCTTACCAATTTAAAACCTAAGCTCATAACTAAGTCATTCTCGTAAGTATCAACCAAGTTCTTATTTAGTTATCTTATAATTATCAAAAAAACAAGACAATCTATGTTTTTTATCTTAAATAGTAAATGTCTAATATAGTACACACACGGCCTCAAAAAACGCTTCACGTTAGGATTCTTGCTCAGCGTTCTCTGCATAGATTTAAGGAAGTCTTACATCCGAAGGCAACCGCATTGATTACAATTCTGTTCTAGGGAAATGTCTTTTATAGACTCCCAAATAATGTCTTTATTTATTACTTTATCATTTTATAATACGCCATGATCTATTTTTCATTAAAAAATTTAAAATTAAGTTCTAAAATATTATACCATTTGAAATGGGTCAAAATGATCTTTTGGGTTGTGGCGGTTTTTGGCGTGCAGTTGTCTTTTTTCCTGTATTTAAGTGGATTCAATTTTTGATTGCTTTTGTTTCTGCTGCCATTGGTGTATATATTTTTAGCCGTATAACTGCCCCCAACAGCACAATGGCGCCAAAATGGCAAAGTTTTTAAGTACAATATCCTTCCATGAAGACTTCGGGCCCTTGGAATTCACATGGAGTTTTTATAGCGGGGCATTGAAACAACTTGTTTCTGGCGTTGGCGGTGTTATGTTTTTCATGATTAGTCATATTCTGTAACATTAATTTTTTTTGTCTGTTACCACTCTGCAAATTTTTTTCCTGCTTCAACACGCCCGGATTTTTAATGGCTCCACCTGATCAGCGTATTTCTTGCCTGATGTTTCTGGCTTGTTCACTTTCTCTCCACCTGATTCAGTGGTTTTCTGATTCTTCTGATTTTCCAGCTCGTTCATTTTGAAGGAAATAAAATCTATATATTAAAAGTTATTAATCCCATGATTCAAGTGGCACTGTACAAAGCTGACAATGTTTCCAAATCTGTAGTATAGATCACATCCTAGAGACTCTAATGACTTTGTTAAAACTGGATCTTGCGTTAAATCATACGTAAGATCATTTTCCATAATGGAATGGAGCAAATCTACTGACTAGTTTAGTGTACGAAACTAAGAACCGTTTGCCCCACACTTTTCACCGATTCTAGACCCCCATTTGCACTTCATACCTGTTATGATACTTAAAATGTCTTGTGGCGACATCTGTTGAATCTGTTCAATGCTGAATTCAGTTCCGAGGAACTGGTTTTTTTTTCACCTGCTGCCAAAGAATACAGCCACTCCTTTTTGTGCAAACATAGCTTGGTCATCAACTGGTCCATTCATAAGTTCAGGAAGGTTTAGGCTCCTTGTAGCTGTAGTAGAACATCACTGTTCACATGTTTTTTTATTAATTATAATTATTTTTATTTTTAAAAAATGAAAAGCACCGAAAAAACTGTTACCAACCTTGTAATAAACCATTCTGCTGTTATTGGAGGTCTAAGTGGTATATACTCAATGCTCGGTAAAAGCTGTTAAGATTAAACCAGCAATCTGGCAAACTAGACTTTGAGGTATTCAGCAAAGGCAGATTGCTATTGTTGCAGCTTCGTTTGCTACGAAAGATTTTCTAGTTAAGCAAGGGAATAATCCCATACAATATAAATATGTAAGAAATAAAATACATTTATTAAAAAAATGGCTTTACACGTCGCAATACTGATATGCGGCGCTGTTGGTGAAATGCATCTTGCTTTTAGCTTAAGTAATTTTCTGCATATTAGTAAACTGGGGGGTGACGGCTAGAGAAAAAGACATAACAAAGCTATGGAGCAACTAGCAGCTGCACAAAACGCCTAGAAAGCAGAGACTTGAGCAGTTAGATTTTATTAATGACACCTGAAAAGCAGGTGCATGGCAGCTTACACATTTAAAAATGTTGATCAAGCAATACAACAATAATATTCTTGATAACAGCAAACCAAATCGAGACATGCGCCCACCAAAATTCAGTGACTTTATTAACAACCATCAGAAAAACAAAATGATGCAAGAAATCGGTTTATTGTCGTTGGTAATGACCGATTGTGTATTTTGTCGCAAGAATATTGGCTGAGTAAAAATTGAACAAAACTATTATTCTCCAAAAGATATTAGGAAGGGCATCACACAATTAAAAATCTAAGCCAACATCGGGAAGTCATTGAACAACAGCAAAAAGAATTGTTATCAAACAAGCGATTTGGCAAATTTATTTACCTGCGCCTAGGCAAAACAGAGACCAACGACTTTGTGAAAACAATACCGAACGACACCCATCAAAATGGATCTTCTATCTTTACCCCTCTGATACGATTAGAACGAAAAAGATATTAAGTACGCACTTACGTCATGACATGGCTTCAAGATACAAAGATGCGGAACCATTAACACAAAAGAGTGCATCTGCATGTTGCTGCTGTTTGCCATACAGCTGATATATCAACGAGGTCCTTTAACTTATCCTCGCATGATTCAAGTCGATGATGGAAGAAGAATTAAAAGGCAAAGTGAAACAATATTGTTAAAAACATATATTTACCATTAATCAAGGGCTTGCTTCGCAGGGAGTTATGCAACAAGATCACAGGCTTTAGTTGAAAAACTTTTAACAAACAGTTAGGCCGAAAGACTGATATCAGCCTAGCGCATTATCAGCAGAATGAGCTGGGATTTGACAATTCTCGCAAGCACAGAATGGGTTAGAAGACTCCGTCAGTTGTGCCGCAATGAATAATGAAGAATTTAAAGGGCTAAAAACTCAGTACACGCAATCAAAAGAAAAACAATAATGTTGTTGAAGGAGATCCTTTCATCCTTCAAAGCATTACCATTTGGATTGGAAAGTATTACGCTTTATTTAACCGGGAGAAGAAAGGGACACTCGCATCAGGGCAACAGATCCAGTTTGGATGGTTGACCCGTACAAAATAAAATGAATTGTAAAGATGAATCCGCCCCGTGTTATTATTTACGAGAAACTGGCACAACAAACAATCCAGCCTCCTCAAAGATATTTTTGGTGAAGGAAGAACTGCAGATAAGCCCACCAGAACACAGTTCCGCTTTTAATTAATTTACGTAAATATATTTGAGTTTAAAATGACAGCTCAGAAGGAAGTGCAGAACGAAACAAAATGGTAAAGGAAGAGACCTTGAAAATGATACGGGAATCATTTGCATGCCGTGTAATGCTAATAAGGAAACATTTTCGGGGATTAATCAATGCATTCTAAAATCATCCAGATCACCCTACAACTCAATACCCCCAAATAGGAAAAAGAATATCTTGAAATAATAAAAAAAAATTCGAAACGCATCAAGCAAACTGAGAAAAGATTTAAATGAATGGATGAAGCTATGATCGATCTTATAAACAAAAGTTGATGAAAAATATAACCCCCCCGGATTTTATGTGCGGTTCACATCTCCAGTGCCCCGACTGCATAAGACAACTCTGGATTCAACAAATACTCGTTTTTTGTGTTTGTTCTATCTAAACGACTTCTTTGTTACAACAACTGATGTGTTGATCTCATGTAGATTATATCGCAGTTTTAAACGTTTCATGATGAAAAGTCTTATTGCCAAACATGCTCTTTGTAGTTGGCAGTGATAAGTTTGACTGCACATACGCTGCCCCCCCGAGATATTCCCTTTGCTTTCTTAATGATTTTCTCCTGGCTCGAATAACTGTACATTTTTAATACCTTAAACCAACAAACCTCCTTGATCACGCTTTCCGGATAAAATTCATGGCCTTCATCCTTTCCCTAAACCTTCTTATTATACTTGAAAGCAATGGCGAATCTTAGGATAATCGACGTGTCCCTACCATCCTTCATGCCTTTAGCTACTTCAACATTCCATTGTCTTTATAGATGTCATCAGTAGGGATTATCTATAACAACAACTGTCTGTATCTGTGTAAAGTACTCTGGACTCAGGATACGAGGGCTTAATGAAGCCATAAAGAAATTCTAACATCAAAAGCTTTGATAATTCCTAAACAGTAAACCCAAAAAATACAGGTTTGTACCAATTTGACTTTCTTTTTTTTCATCATTAGCCAAAAGCTGATCATGAAATCTTCTGAAGTCTGATAATAAGGTTTTGAAGTGAGCCTTAATTGCTTCGTTCTCTTTAGTACCCAATCTGACATCTTGTGCGCTTGTGCGGATTTCTCCATAGTCTTCCGAAATCAAAGCTGTTGTTCTATCAGCTTGAAAAAGTCTTTCTCTGAAGCATCTGTGGATTTGGTTCTGAGATCATGTTCTTCATGATGTATGGTTTCATGAATTGTTCTTGATCGAAAGCTATTTATATCGATGTACAGCTGTTAACTTTAAAACATGTCTTAAAATAAGAATTTAGAAGTCTGTATGGACAGACATAATTTTTTTTGCCTCCGAGATTAGGCACAAGTTTAGGCGGCTCTCTTGGATCCATCTTTAGACTTTCTGCAGCTAATGGATATCATTATGCAGTCATGGAGTTCATGATGATATTCTAAGGCAACTTCTAAGAATTATCCGCTCTGTTGATCAGCGTTAAACTGCTACTGCCCACCACTTTAATCTCCTTTTGAATATTCTTTCGGATCGCCGCCTGTTTACATTTAATGTTGCGTAATGGAAGCGATTGCGCCATTTGCCCAACCATACAATTGTTTGCATCTAAATACATGAGAAAGTTAGACCCTTTTACTCGGATTCATAGTCGTTCCAAATTATTTGATGTTTTATGTTTTGCTTTACAGTAATGAAGCGACGACCCATACTAATTAAATCCTCCAAGCAATCCGTTTTCACAATCCATCTGTATCATTGTAGGGTCAGACAATAGATCAATTGGTTACTTCCGTAAACTTTAAGAAGCATCCAACTCATCCCGGGCGCAGAAATGTCATGCGCGGGATCCAAGCTATAATGTTTCATGCAGTTCTTTCTATAATTTTCAAAAATATCCGCCAACACACATACATCTGCCATAAGTAGGAGTCATGATAGCTCCCTTCGTATTTTACACTCTAACTTTTCCAACGCATCTTGAGCATGCTGGTAATCAGAATCGCTGACAAAGACCCTTTCCTCTAAGAACTATAAAAGAAACCGCGCCTTAGGCGGAAGTGTAACTCATCAAACCTTTCCAACTGTTCATGTACTTCATAAGGATAAACGCCCTTTCTAATCGAGAGTTGGGTCAAAATATTCTTCCGTTATTTGGCAGGACTTTTAAGGACATAGCTAGTGACTTAATGATGCCTTCAATGTGCTGCATAAGTCATAAAAAGACATGTTATTCAGATTAAAGCACATGTACTTTTCCTGATGACTGATGCAATGCATGACACCCGAAAGCATCGTCCACTGCTTTCATTAATAAGAAGAGAGTCCGTAACCTCGCAAGTATGAAAGAATACAGGCAGCTTCCATGTCCTTAGGATCAAACTTTAGTTTGAAGATTGCAATTTACTGTGCGCCTGCTTGCGCTGCTCCTCTGACTTTTCCGCTAATGTGAATCTGGACTCTGTACCAGTCGGATTCGCTGCGTCTGATGAGAGGCCTAAACCACAAATCCAAACAATGTGTGGCGAGTCATACTGTTGTTGGTCTTTCAAGGCGTCATTATGATTTTCAGATAAGTTAGATTATTAGAACAGTTAATTTATACCGCACGTGCTGCATGCGTTCTAAGAAGTATTATGCAGCATCTGCCCCTAAAAAATTCTGGTTTCGAAGGGCGGCCATCCGACCCTGAAAACAATGATGAAAGCAAATGAACAGATCTGATGATTACTCATTTAAGACTGTTTTTTCGAAGTTTTTGTGGCCTGGCCCTTCCATAAGGAACAATAAGCGACTGAAAGTCTGCGTATCCCATACGTTATGGAGAATGTTGCAGTTTTTTCCAGTATCTTAAAACTAACTTTAACTTTAGATCCAGGTGGTGGCGTAATTAGTTCACGTATTACAGTCAACAGGGCCGATAGCAATGTTTTCTTATGTTTCGCTTGCGGCTTGAAAAACAGATGGCATTCTTGTTAAACTTTTCTGCAGAATTCTTGATTTATGCCCATTCTTTTAAAGCATGCTGCATTAGTTTACACTTGTTTTCGAAATCACAATGTGTAATGCGGTAGCCCCGCTGGCGAAAGCATCCAGTAGTAAGTCACATGATTTTTGTCCTGAGGCTCGCCAATTGTTGGACTGTATGTCTAGACTCTTTAAAACGGCATGTAGATTTGTTTTCCCTCATCCCATGTGTAGATATAGACAGTTATGGTTTGTTTTTGCTCTTCAAACTGATCAATTATGGTCTACACTAACAAAAAGGACACCCACACTAAAGTTAAGATCATTGATGTACGGGTGATAGATAAATACTCTCTGTCTCGTTTTTGGCGGATATAATGCAGCCTTGCGAACACACCACATAAAGCATTTTGTTGTCTGTATTCTTTATGTTTAGGAACTGCTCTTATTTCGCTACCACTCTCGAGGCGAGTGGGAATGTAAGACTTCCCAACAATCGGTGCATACTTAGCCTTGTTTTAAAAATCCTGATCTCTAAAACTTTCCGCCCTCATGACCAAACCAGAGCCTCTCATTTTGGCTTCTTCAGCGGCAGCGTCCAAACTTGCAAGCAAGTTCGTCAGCCCAAACCGTGTTAAGAAGTCGTTATGAGAAAGAATAAGTCTGTTGGTTTATTAGAGCCCCAGACTTCTAGATTACTTCATTTATTTGTTTCATAGTCCGATTAATACAGTCTAACTTACTTTAACTGGCGGGTCTATTGTGTATTTTACCTGGAACTTGAGAAATGCATGAACAACGCTTGCCTGTACGTTAGTTGGCTCAATGACTTCAAATCAATATCATTCAGTCTCTGATAAACGCTTCTCTCTCGAAGCATTCCTTCAAACAATTCGTCTGGTCTCCTTCATATATCTTTTAGCCCATGTTGAGTTTCTTTTCTAACAACTACAAAAATATTAAATTAAATTAAAAAAAATACAACGGCTTTAATCAGAATCAATATCAACGGTCTTTTGGTGCTTGGACTCATAAACTAAAGTATAATCACCCCTTCGTTTGTTGTTTACTGTGAGCTGATTAGAACAGAGGTTTAATGTCTCGTTTACTTTTTTTAAGCATTCCTTTTTTTATCTGCTCGGCGTCTGGCTGTTGAGAAAAGTGTCCACGCCCTTTCTTTGAAGATCAAACCTTTGTCTTTGTAGTCATCGAAAAATCGGCCCTGTAAACGACTAAATTCTTCATTCCGTGATGTTATGAGCACTAGTGTCTTTATTTATTTGCAGTTTAAAACGAACTAAGTTTAGGCGTTATTAGTTAACCATACTGTGTGCTTTGGAGTTAGTTTTAAATTTTTTGCCAGCCGCCACTTACAGCTAATGAAGCACAGAAACCGAGAGCTTAAAGACAAACCTCCTATAGTTAAAGTCTTCGGGTGCGGCCTATGCCGTTTGCTAAGAGACCAACACTGCGTTCCTGCTGATAGAGCACTTATAGTCGATGATGCCAGTATTAACAAATGTAACAGCTTAAAGGCAGCAGAATACCTTCGTTGGTTCTGCTGTATTTTTTAAAGGTCTTGCACTATACTTGCTGCATTTGTGTGTAAAAATGTTGGTTTAATCTGAAGGTTTTTATGCTAGGGTTTTCTACTATCTCTTTCTCTTGAGCCCGGCGCAGAGTAGGCACATTATGGATAAACCTGAAACAGACAATGCTTTTAAAATGAAAAATAAATAATTTATTGTATATTTGCTCTAACCTGTTTTCTTTAATATCAGCTTGCGCATCATATATTAAAAACAAATACACATTAAGCGGTTTATCACCTCTTTTTCGTTTATCAAATTGATGTTTATTATGTCTATAACAGTACTTTCTCCCGCCGCTTCCATGTAACCTGATTATCCTCCGTTTGATCTTAGGTCAATCCATAAACCGTATTAATTGTTAATAAAGATCAAGATCTACGCTGTAAGATGGTAGATCTTTAGAGACATAACAAGGTCACTGTATTGGATTTCTACACCTCCCCCTCCAGACATTTCTTATTTCATCAAATGCTTGATAAGGTTTAAGCCACGCTAGTCGTAGATATGGTTAGGACTGCCCTCAATTGGTACATTGCACTTTCGTTATTTTAGGATCAACAAAATTTTCAGTTTGTCCCTTTAAATGGTTCTTCATCTCGCACAGCGAATAAAATACCATTAAGCGATCTGCTGTTGCACTAAAACAAAAATTCGCATATAGTGTGCTGCCTTGCTTTTAGGATATTTAGAATGATGAATCACTCTTGCGTAAAATATTGCTAATTGTGACTGATATTTTGCTCAATCAGCCTTGCTAAGTAAGGGTTGCTAACAACGTCAAACTCTAACGAGATTCAGAAATGCTGTACTTTTGCTATCCGTGGCGTCTGTAGATATAAAAAACAATTTGTGGTCACAATTAAAAGTTAGTTCATATGACAATCTGTCCTTTTAATGCTCCTTGAAAGTAATGGGGCAAATGCGCTTTTAAGCAACTCAAAATCTAGGGGTATAAAAAGCGATTTCCTACACATAACATACGGCTACAAACCTTTTGGTCCGTCTTTAGCATCTTCAAGCGGCCTATTCTATGTTTTAAGTGCCTCTCATTTTCGATTCCATGAAACGCAAGACATCCCTTTCATTCGCGGTTAGCCATAAGATCAGAAAAAGTTAAAAATATGTCAGCATTGTGTAAATAAAATATTTCTTGCCCCTCAAATTTTATAGAAATTTTATTAACGATTGCCCGTGCCAGATTCCTGACAACTGTCCCTGTTTTGGTCGGTTGTTGAAGCGAGTTTCTATTTTGAAAGTAAAACCTATAGAGCCTTGGCACAGATCACTTCCAACCCGCTCCTAGGTCCCGGAAATTTAACAGTAAGAAATTTGAATCCGCATCAATAGTATATGATTATTTGGAACAGTAATAGTCGCTTATTTCCCTTCGCGCCTAAAGGGCTATTTCAGGCTTCTATGCTGGTCAAGAATTGAGCCATATTCTTGTTGCATTTTTTTATGAAGGCAAAATAAAAGTTAAATTATTAAAAACATGGAAGGAATTGAAGCTGAAGAAGATTATGATGTTTTTTGATCGGGAGACCGATATGATGAAATGATCCCTTAACAACGGCAATCGCTCAATGCCTCCAAATGATGCGGCGTGAATTAAACAGAAAGTACGGTCGTGAGCATTTTATCAAAAGTTTAGGGCCAAGAACACCCCCCGAATTTATAACCCAAATGATTTGAATTAGGAAGATGGTCATTTTCTTAAAAAACGACCAAGGACAACTTGTTCGGCTTACAACTAAAACCAGACCCAAACAAAGTTTTTTAGCCAAGAGTACAATTATACAAAGACTCAGGTGAAAGATCGAAAAAATCGCCTTTGGCATTTTCCTAAACCAAAATTAGATAAGGATTCAGTTTCTAAACTCAAAACACACTAGCAGGGGAACTCCCCAACAGCTAACCAATACAAAACAGTGGAACTTTAAGAAATTACATCAATTGGCAGATGGAATAATAAATGCAATAGAAGCAGAAACCATTTTTCATAAGAAACAGCATTAAAGACTATACACGACTCCCCGCTACCCTGCGAGAAATAGCGCCCTTGATCATGCCTTTGATAGCATCAAAAGGCGAATAAACAAACAATTTAGAGTCAAAACTAGGTGAACTAGATGAGCATAAAAAAAGAGAAAAAGATAAACTCCTGAAGAGGGAGGACCTGACGACCGCATCGTAGGCGTGGATTAAATAATAATAAGACAAAGACTAAAAAATCTGAACAAGAAAGATCAGTCAAGACTAGAAGCGCTGAACTACTAACCGATACCAATTACTAACTCAAGTGAATAGAATAAATAAACATAGAAAAAATTTTATATGAAGACACGACACTAGCAGAACGAATACGAACACTGTATAGAGAGCAAAGGAGTCACATTATCACGTTCTATTAGGTATAACGCCCTTAGATTTCAAATAATACATTGGTGTTGGCTATTACAGGCGCGGTGGCCAAAGTTCAGTATCCCCTCCCAACCGCCATCGCCTCCGCTCTGATAAAACATGGGAAAAAAAAACAGCTTGATCACTTGCCGAATTTATTAAACAAAAATTAGCTGGTAAAGCCGTAAACGCGTTACCAGGAATATTAGAGAGGAAATGTCAGCTGGCATTGTGTCTACATTGCAAGCAAAGTAGTTAGGCTTTATGGCCGAGCACTTATGGGCATTAGTTCTTGTAATAGTTGGTTACTAATAAGTAAGATAAATACCAAGTAATCCCTATGCCAGTTAATATCCAAGAACAAGCGCTTTCTTTTCATATTCATGGTCAATATTTTTGACTTCGCGAACAGATTCCGCGAGCTTTGCTGAGTCTTCAATGACTTTGGGGGTTTTGGACTTCGGGAATTAGATGACTTAATCTTGGGTGTTCTTTTATTGTTTGTAATATTACTGGCTCAGAATTTATGTCGTTTTTCCCAACCTTCTGTTCATTGCCTGCTATAAGAATTTCATTATTATAGTTTATTATTGTACCTATCTGGAGTCTGAGGTCAGAAGGCAGCATGTATAAACCAGTGCCAACAGCAAAGTCTACTTTCGATCTTGCGTATTGTAAAACATGTTGGTACCTTTGAATGCTTGAAGGTAAATCAACTGTAGAATTAATGGCGTCCTCTAAATTTGCTAAGTATTGTTTTTGTCGCGTCAAAGCCAGTAGAAGGATCAGTTATGCTCGATCTTGCCTGTGCTTGCGAACCTAGCAAACACCAAACGTAAGTACGAATAGAGTCGTTTATTCGTTCTATTCCCGCCTAGTTAGGCCCTTAGAAGTGTCTAAGATAAATGTTGTCCATGCTGTTTTATGCTCTTGCTGTAGGGACCCGGGCTGAACAGTTGGGCCAAAAAAGAAAGTTTTGAAAGGAGGATGCCAGTCATAGTTATACTTTCTGTGCGTGCCCCGAAAATAAAGGTCGCCTAGGCCATGATTAAGATCCAACTTTTGTCTAAAGTCTGTCTTGATGTTAATATTGAATTCGTTACAGATCCTTTCAAAAGCCTTCATGTCTATTCTGTTGCTGAGTGGATTAAACGGTTTGTCATTTGGCAATGGCGCTTGCAATTCAGCCAAAATACGTCTAAAGGTTAACTAAAAATGAAATCTGTACACTGACCACACAAAGGATCATGAGTTAAAGGATCACATACGCCACTCCACACCCAGTTGATGCGCAAAACAACAGCAAAGTTTTAACTGTTCTGATAAAACTGCATTCGGATGACTAAACAAACGGCCTTTCTTGCTTGGTCGTTTCAATAAGGGGGTTAAGATAGCTCTTCAATGGAGTAACTCACCTTTTTATGAAAAGAGCAGTCTGGTCACAGCAAATGCAAGAGTATCATTGCTTATTTTTAAGATTGTATGCGCCCAACAATATTTGCATCAGCAATAATTGAATGCATCATTTTTGTTTTAATTTTGTTTTAAAAAATGTTTGTAACTAACAACTCAAGACCGCCCTTCGTTTTTTAGAACATGCTATTTAATACCAATTGCGGACCAGAACGGTCGCGCTCCATGAAAAATCTACAAAGTCGTAATGGTTTTAATATCATAGCAAAGCAAGGAGAATAAGAAATTAGAAAAGTTAATACTAGATGCCTATTATAGCCAGTTAACCATACCTATGGTTTATTACGGTTTTTTGCTCCACTAAAGAAGCAATGAGTAACTTTGACATTAACTCTCAAACTTAACAATGCAAATCTAAAAACATTGTTGATCCTTCAAACCTGAAGAAGAAGAAGTAGTTTCCATTTTGATAAAGAGCTAGCTAAAATGTTAGGCCTTACAACTACCCATTCTGCCCGTTCATATAGATTTAGAGTTGCAGCTAACACAAACAACTTATAGAGAAAATCCGCTCGATCTTGCATTACATTCATTAACTCTATGTTCATTTGGATGGCTGAGCACTGATGAAAACTTATATAATGGAAGGCCCTCAACTGTTTTACGAGTCTCTCGACGGGAAAGCTGCATATTGCGATTATGAAATTATCAATTCCCTAATTTACAGTTAAAAGATTAGTTTGTGGGAGGTCGGATCATTTAATATAAAAAACAAAGACTAAAGCGGGGAAAGTTGTGAAATGTGATCACCTGCACATTGTTTTGGAAATAAAATATTACTACTAAAAAATAATGACGCGTGGCCGAAGATATCAGGAGTTACATTAGCGCCTGTAAGGTGTATAACCTTAGTATTAAAAGACCTTGCAGATGTTGCGACTTTGAACAGAAACGGTGAAATAGGCGCTTTGTATGGGTTTGAGTACACTAAAGAATGGTGATTATAAACGCAAAAGAGGTTGGCGACAACAAAAAGTTTCCTAAACTTAAAACAACTGCGCAATCTAGAGCAAATAATGTTGGCGCAGTAATGGAATATAAAATAGTTCGAAAAACCAGACCTCCAATGGCACTAGAAAACCATATTTTAGAACATGGGACATAAAATTTGAATTCATAAGCCCATTTACATATTTAGCCGTCAAAAAAGTTTCAGAAAAGCATTTCAACTCTGCCCTTTAACATGTAATCTTATGCCGGACGACAATATCCGGAAGAAAAATTGAAATAACGCCGTATGGGAAAAACAGTACATCCTCCAAAGAAAAGAAACAGTTGTAAAAAAAGCTTCTACAAATTAACAGTTCTTTCCAAGCAGAAAATTAGGAGACACATTCACAATGATATTTGAAATTCTGTCTTTAAAGATGTGGAGAGGATGGGGTTGTGGGCGTTAGTGACGCCCTTATAAAAGAATTAATATTAGCTGCAAAACTTTGACGTTTAAACGCCTTAACTTGAAGTCGTCGTTCTTCACAATGGGTGAGGAAATTAAGATCATAACAAACAAGCAACAAAATCAATGTTGACTAAATAGAAACAATCTTTACAGAACTAAACTGGATTATCTTACACATTTAGGCCTCATAGGTTTTTATTATACGAACAAGTTTTTTGACGGAGAGTATGATAAAAATAATAACTGATTAGATTAAATTCTGTTATAAAACTATGGACCAGTTAAAACTTTATTGATAAAATCCCCTCATTGTTCATAATGAATTTGTGGCAGACTGTTGTGGAAAACAATATTTATCCTCGACCTGTTACAAACATTTACGTTATAATTTTGCTCATAATATTGTGATTTTCTTTCTGCACAACCTTAAACGCTGGAACAAAGCAGATTATGATAGAAGGTTTTATATGGACAGATGATGAAATATATTTAGTTGATCCCAGCAAATAAACTGAGTGAGTGTTTAGAAGCCTTTTTTAGATTGTTGAGTGAACGCAGACGCTATTTAGTATAGATGACTGCTCGGCAGAAGAGACATAGTTAAAAAAAGAAACGCTTTTGATCGAAACTAGCTTTCAGTGGAAGACATGCTGGGATAAGTGTGAGGATTTTATGTCAAAAATATAACTCAGTTTTAAAAGACTTTAGAGAGCAGTTGAAGACTGTAGTTTTATTTCACATGAAAGACAGAGACTCATTTGATGAATGTTTGCGCGAAAATGATGTTATTGAAAATGACCAGGAAAAACACAGGATTAAGCAAAAACTAAAATCTGAAAAGTTTAGTAAATTAGTATTGAAAACGGATAACCCTACACAGTATGTCTGTTTGTAGATAATCGTTATTTTTTGGTTATTGAAGTCTTACTTGTCAGAGAACAGTAATATGCCAATCCTAGGGCACTTTCGCCCGAAAACTGGTTTGAGGCGAAAGTGAGTTAGGATTGGCATATTACTGTTCTCTGACCGTGTGAGTTCAGAGGTGGATGAGAAGAATGAGTGGAGGAATGAAAGAGAGAATATGTATATTGATATGTGATCGGGAAAAGTGGTCAAGTTAAGTGAAATTAGTATTCAAAAAGAAATAAAAAGGTTGTTTATCTTTCCTCTTAAGTATTATAGTGATGTAGTGTTCGTGAGCACTGGAGGTGAGCAATAAAAATCATTGTGTAATAAATTATTGAAAGTGTATTCTGATCCCTGTTGTGGACACGTCTAGTGATGATAAAGTGAAAGACAAAAAAAAAAAAAAACCCAAAAAAAAAAAAAAAAAAAAACAACAAACAAAAAAAAACACATTCTTTTTTAATGGAAATCGTTCCTTTTATATGTAAATTGGACACGTCTAGTGATGATGATGTGGAAAAATAAAAAAAACAACAACAACAACAAAAAACAAAACCCCCACCCTTTTCTTGATGAAAAGGGACAAATGGAAATCGATCCGTTATATGTAATTGGACACGTCTAGTGATGATGATGTGGAAAAGTAAAAAACAACAACAACCCCCCCCCCCCCCATCCTTTTCTGATAAAAAGGGACAAATGGAAATCGGTCCTTTATATGTAATAATTCTATTCTTGGGACTTTGAAAAGGGTTACAGGAGAAATCCTTTCTTCAATGTATTCACTCACTGTGTGTTAATCGATGAATTTTTCTATCGTATGCTCCCATTGTATTACAACTTTGTAGATTATGTTATAGGTATTTTATCCTAATTCCAGTGAAGCGTATTATGTGAAGAGTCACTGCTGGTGACAAACAAGGACGATAAATATGAAGGAAGTAGGCTGGGTAATCAAGGCAGTTATCACTTCCTCAGGTGTTGGTGAGGCCCCCGGGTCCAGTCTGAAACTGATTACCACCGGGTGTGAGGGTACACAGCCCTTTTCCCAGCCGCTGTCTCCGTGCAGAAGACGTGGAGAGACTGACCACCAGAAGACTGGGGCTCAGGATTCTCCGTCGCGACGACGTGGAGGAGCTGGCCGCCAGTTCAACGTGTTTTTTTTGCTGTGTGGGTGTTCCGCGGAGGACTCTACGAACTGCATCGATGACCGGCTCTGCCTGTGAAGACTGTGTAACTTGGGCTGGACGCAGCCAGGTGTATACGAACTGTCTGTTTGGACATTGCTGAGGGCACCAGCGAAGTCTGCGCCGGGGAAAGAATATATATATATATATATATATATATATATATATATATATATATATATATATAATATATATATATATATATATATATATATATATATATATATATATATATATATATATATCGATCACAGTAATGACAGACAACACAACAAGTTGTACATATTTTTCTTTGACGTTTCGGCAATCTTGCCTTTCTCAGAGAAACTTTATTTACTGAACAACACACAGATCACAAAACCCAACCACAACCACGGGATAAAGAACATCACTCACTTGAATTGGAGAGGAAAAACCAGACAGAGGTCCTGAGGTGAAGGTGAGGATGGAGGAGGGGGGGGGGGGGGGCAAGGGGGAAGGGGAAAGAGGCAGTTGGAGAGGATGGGGGAAGTGAGGGGAAAGGGTTGGGGATAGGGGATATTGTGGAGGAGAGAACTAATAAATGCCGGTTCTAGCCCATCCGCCCTCAACCAGTTTCGGGCGGATGACTCTAGAACCGGAATTTTTATTAGTTCTCTGACAAGTAACACTTTAACAACGAATTAAAAATAATAATCCATCACACATTCTCTTTCAATAACCAAAAAAATAACGATTATCTACAAACATGCATACTGTGTAGGATTATCCGTTTTTAATACTAATTTACAAAACTTTTGAGATTTTAGTTTTTGCTTAATCCTACGTTTTTCCTGATCATTTTCAATAACATCATTTTCACACATACATTCATCAAATGAGTTTCTGTCTTTCATGTGAAATAAAAACTACAGTCTTTAACTGTTCTCTAAAGTCTTTTAAAACTGAGTTATATTTTTGACATAAAATCCACACACTTATTCCAGCTAGTTTCTTCTTTACACAACTTTGCATAACAGACAGACAGACACGAGGCAGCGGTGGGGTTATAGAGACCCGTCATTAGGCTGACACCCGATCACTTAATTTATGCTCTTCTATGCTAGGGTCTTACGACTTGACACAGACAAGAGGTCTTCGTTCACACAGAACACAGCACACAGTTAATTAGTTGTCAATACCAACAGCTGAACAATGCTACATACTTTCTTCTGGCACGGGTAATATGAGAAAGGTAAATGACGGGGGCAACACCCCTAATTGCTGGTGCCGACAGTAAGAAGTTGTAAAGGGAGAGATAATAACCAGGAATGTTCACGTGCGAACGGCTGTTTATAGTAACAGTCAGCATACGCCCCCCGCCTATTCGCCATTCTTTCACTGACTGCCGTGCGAGAAGGCTGTGTGTTTGACTGTGCTCCTCCGACTATTGTGTTTTGGCTGTTATTTTAACAATGGCTAACAGGTTTACCGAAGAACAGGCTCGCGCTATTCAAGATAACAAGTTTTACTTTAACTGCATGTTAGAGTATTTGTCAAAAAAAGAACTAGGCGAAGCATGTTCTCTACCAGTGAAACCGAAAAGAAGCATTGCTTTTCTAGAAGGTGGAGAAAAAGAAAAAAGCGAACCGACTGTTTTGGAAATGCACGACTATCTTAAAGGTTTGTTGGTTAAGGAAGATGCAAAAATTACGCGTTGATTGTTGGACGCTGGCTTGAGACAGCTAAAGCCATGTTTGAAAGAACAAAATCGCTTCAAACATGGCGTTCATTTTAAGGCGCAGGTGGGCATGTCTGATTCATATGCTAGAAAACTTATTCAGCTTTCAATATGTTTTTACAACTATCCCAAATTCCATAAGCTGGGGATCAGCATTGCTGAACTGTATATCAAACGTCAAAGTATCATTAGGCTTATGCAACTGAATAGCGATTTTCGGGAGTTCTGGCAAACAAACTAGATAGGCTAGGCAGACCTTAGTACATCTGCCAGTATGGAGAGGAGTAGTGTGTAGCCAGCACTATCTCCATATAAATGCTCCAATATACAATGGCGGATGTACTACTACTGACGATTAGAGCCGCCGTAAAAGCTTGGCTACAGCAGTACTGCCAAATGCGCGTGGGACACAACCTGTTCAGTCACAAAGCAAGTGGCCCTAGTAGTTCCACTTTTTGGCAACCTTCCACGTTGAGACACTTGACACCCTCACCCCAAGAAGTGGTCCTAGTAGTTCCACTTTTTGGCAACCTTCCACGTTGAGGACACTTGACACCTTACCCCAAG
>CM031603.1:7058894-7068726 GCA_018398815.1 Conus ventricosus | reverse complement strand
TGGGGGGAAAAAGTTTTAAATTTTTGGGGGAAAAAAATTTTTTTCCCCCCAAAAACCCCCCCTGCCCTTGGAAAGGGGGAAACCCTCCCTGAAAAGGGGGGGAAAAGGGGGAAACCCCCCTCATTGACCGGGGCCCGGGCAGACAGGGCCAACCATCTCCAGTCCCCCCTTTCGCAGGGGAAAACCCTCTCCCCCGTGATCCTTGCCTGGGCAACGGGGAAAAACCCCCTGGGGGAACGGGGAAAACCCCTCCCATGGAACCCCCCGTGGGGAGAAGGGCAAACCCCTTAACCCTGCCCGGGGCAACACAAAACCCTTCCCTGTGCCCCGCCCGGGGGGCCCGGGACCCCCCTTCCCCGTTACCCTCCCTTTGCCCCCCGGGCAAACCCCCCATTTCCTTTCCCTGGGGTGGGGCAAACCCTTCCTTTACCCCGCCCTGTGGCAGAAAGGGGGAACCATCTTAACCCCGCCCTGTGGGAAAAGGGGGAAAACCCCTTTCCAAACCCCCCCCCCGGGAAACCCCCTTTCCCCCCCCCCGGGGGGGGGAAACCCCCCCAAACCCCCCCGGGGAAAAGGGCCCCCCCCCCCCCCGGCCCTTTTGGGGGGGCAAAATCCCCCTGCCCTGGCCGGGGCAAACCCACCCAAAATTTTCCCCTTCCCCGGGGAAAAAAACCCTTTCCCTTTCCCCGCCCGGGGGCCCCCCCCCTTTTGGCCCCTGCCCCAGGGGCAAACCATCTCCTGTACCCCGCCCTGGCCCCCCAAAAGGGGGAAACCATCTCCCTGTACCCTTTCCCGGGGACGGGGCCCAACCCATCCCATTTACCCCCCGGGGGGCCGGGGCAAACCCCCTTCCTTTTTTGCCCTTTGGGAAAAACCCCCAAATTTTCCCTGCCCCCCCGTGGGCAGGAAAACCCATTCCTTGCCCTGCCCGTGGGAACCAAAAACCTCCCCTTTAGACCCCGCCCGGGCAACAGGACCCTTCCCCCCTTTCCCCCCCCGGGGAAAGGGGAAATTTCATGGCCCTCCCTGTGCCCCAAAAGGGAAAACCCCCTCCATTACCCCCCCCTGTGGGAAGGGAAACCTTCCCCTGTGACCCCTCCCCGTGGGAGACAGGGCAAAAACCATCCCATGTGACCCTTTCCCTGTGGGAGACGGGGAAAACCCCCCATGTGTCCTTGCCCGTGGGAGACAGGGCAAACCCCCCTCTTTTCCTCCCCGTGGCAGACAGGGGGAAAGCACCCTGTGCCCTGCCCGGGCCAAAGGGCAAACCTCTCCCTTACCTTTCCCTGGGGCAGCCGGGGAAACCCTTTCCCTGTGACCCCTTTTCCCCGGGCAGACAGGGGAAACCCCCCCGTGACCCCCGCCCTGGAGAAGGGGCAAACCATCCAGTGACCCCCCCCCTGGGAGAAGGGAAAACCCCTTTCCCTTGACCCTGCCCTGTGGGAACGGGGAACCCCTCTCCATGTGACCTTTCCCTGTGGCAGACAGGGGGAAACTACCCCCCCTGCCCTGGGCAACAGGGCAAAAACCCCCCCTTTTTGCCCCGCCCGGGCAAAAACCCATTCCCTGCCCCGCCCCGCGGGAAAATCCTTTTTTGTCCCCCCCGGGCAAAAAAAACCCCTCCTGTGTCCCCCGGGGGGGAAAAACCCTTCCTGTGTCCCCCCAAAAGGGGAAACCTTCCCTGTGCCCCCCCCCAAAAAGGGGGAAACCCACCCAGGGCCCCTCCCTGTCGCAGGGGCAAAACCCTTTCCCGTGACCCTTTCCCCCCGGGGAACCCCCAAATTCCTTTCCCCCCCCGGGAACACAAACCCCCCCCTTGCCCCCCGGGAGAAAAAATTCCTGTTTCCCCCCGGGAAAACCCCCCTTCCCCGCCGGGGAAAAAAAAAAAAAAAACCCCGCCTGGGGGGGGAAAAAAAACCCCCCCCTCCTTTCCCCCCGGGGCAACCCCAAAAACCCCCCCCCTGGGGGGAAAAAACCAACCCCTCCCTTTAACCGCCCCCGGGGGGGGGCCCCCCTTGGACCTTCCCCGTGGCCCCCGGGCAAAAAACCCCTACCCCCCCCCGGGGGGGAAAAAGGGAAAACCCCCCCAGGCCCCCCCTGTGGCAAAAGGGGGGAAACCCCCCCCTTACCCCCCCCGGAAAAGGGGCAAACCCATTTTCATGACCTTGCCCTGTGGCAACGGGGAAAAACCCCCCAGGCCCCCCCCTTAACCAAAACCCCCCCCCCTTTTTTCCCCCGGGGGGAAACCCCCCCCCTTTTCCCCCCCCGGGCAAAAACCCCCCCCCTGGCCCCCCGGGAAAAAACCCTTTTCCCCCCTTTCAAAAGGGGGAAACCCATCCCATTTACCCCTCCCTGTGGGAAAGGGGAAACCATTTCCCCTTGACCCCCCCCTTGGGAGACAGGGCAAACCATCCCTTTCCCCCCGGGGGACAGGGAAACCCATCTCCTTTTTTCCTTCCCTGGGCAGCAGGGAAAACCCCCCCGGGGGCCTCCGGGGGGGAAAAAAAAGGTTCCCCCCTTGGGGCCGGGGGAAACCCCCCCCAAAAACCCCTCCCTGGAACGGGGGCCCAAAATTTTTTTTTGGGGGGCACGGGGAAACCCCTCCTTTGTTCCTTTCCCGGGAGACAGGGCCCCACTCCCGGGGGCCCCCCCCTGTGCGGGGGGCAAAAATCCCCAGGACCCCTCCCCCTTTCGAAAGGAAACCCCGCAACCCCTACCCTTTTCCCGGGGGAAACCCCCCCATTTCCCCCCCTTGGCAGGGCAAACCCCCTTTTCCCCCTGGGCGCGGGGCAAAACCCCCGGACCCCCCCTTGGCAACAGGGGCAAAATCTCATGGATCCCGCCCTGGGGGGGGCAACCCCTCTCCATGTGCCCCCCCCCTGGCACGGGGAAACCCATGCCATGTGACCCCCCGGGCAGACAGGGGCAAACCCCCCCCATGTGACCCAGCCCGGGCAGACAGGGCAAACCTCTATGTTCCTGCCCGTGGCAACAGGGGAAAACCTTTTCCATGGACCCCCCCCCTTGGGGAGACAGGGGCAACCCTCTCCATGTGACCCCCCCTTTGGGAGAAGGGCAAACCATTCCTTTTTTGCCCGGGAAAAAACCCCCCCCTTTTTTTTCCCCTTTCCCGGGGAAAAAAATTCCTGTGGGGGGGAAAGGGAAACCCCCCTTTTTTCCTTTCGGGGCAAAAAACCCCCCCAAATTACCCCCTTGGCAGAAGGGAAAAAATTCCATGGCCTTGCCCCGGGCAGACAGGGAAAACCCCCCCATTGGTTCCCCCCCCCAAAAGGGGAAAACCCTCTCCATTACCCGCCCTGTGGCAACAGGGGCAAACATCTCCATGTGACCATGCCCTGTGGCAGACAGGGGCAAACCACCCAGGGGTCCTTGCCCGTGGCAGACAGGGGGAAACACTCCATGTGACCCCCCCGCCCTGTGGGAGAAAGGGGGAAAACCCCCCCATTAAATTTTCCCCGTGCAAAGGGGAAAAACCCCCCTCTTTTACCCTTTCCCCCGGGGGGGGAAAAATTTTTTTGCCCTTTCAAAAAGGGGCAAAAACCCATCTCCAGTACCCTCCCCGGGAAAGGGGAAACCTTTCCATGTGCCCCTCCCCGACAGGGGGAAACCCATTCCATTGCCCGCCCTGTGGCCCACAGGGGAAACCCTCTCCTGCCCCCGCCCTGTGGAAAGGGAAACCCCCCCCTTCCTTCCCTGCCGGGGGAACAAAGGGGGGGCCCCCCCAGGACCTTCCCTGGCCGGGCAACCCTTTAGGGAAACCCCCCCTTTGGAAAAGGGCAAACCCTCCCTGGCCCTCCCTGGGCAGAAAGGGGCAAACCACTCCATTTTCCCCCCGGGGGGGGAAAAAAAACCCCCTTTTTTGTGCCCAACCCTTTTTAACCAAACCCTTTTTTCCCTTTCCCTTTGGGGCAGGAACAAACCCTTCCCTGCCCCCTGCCCCAGGAAAGGGGCCCATTTCCCCTTCCCCTACCCGGGGAACAAACCCATTTCCAGTACCCTGCCCCGTGGGAGAAGGGAAACCCTTTAGTAAACCCCCGGGGCCGGGCAAATGGGAAACCCCCCCCTTGCCCCCCCCGGGGCAACACAAAGCCCCTTCTGTGCCCCCCCCGGGGGGGAAACAACAAACCTTCCCCCCCAGAGCCCCCCCAGGAAACCCCCCTTCAGGGGCCCTCCCTGTGGCCCCCGGGCAAACCCCCCTTCCCCTGCCCCAAAGGGGGGGAAGTCCCCGGCCCCCCCGTGGAAGGAAAGCACCCCTTCCCCCCCCTGGGCCCCCAGGGGGAAACCCCCTCTCCCTGTTTCCTTTCCCTTGCAGACAGGGCAAACCCCCTTATGGATCCTCCCGTGCAACAGGGGGAAAACATCCCATGTGACCCGCCCGTGGGAGACAGGGCCAACCCATCTCCATGTTACCCTGCCCTGTGGCAGACGGGAAACCCCTCTCATGTGCCCCCGGCAGACAGGGGGAAAACCCTTCCCTTTTGTTGCCCCCAAAGGGAAACCCTCCTTTCCCCCCCCAAAAAGGGGAAAAACCCCCAAAACCCCCCCCCAGGCCCCTGCCCGGGGGAAGGGGAAACCCCCAACCCCCCTTTTCCCCCCCCCCCCATTCCATGCCCTTTCCCGGGGAAAGGGCGCCTTTTTCCCCCCCCCCCAGGAAAGGGGAAACCCATCTCCAGGGCCCCCCCCGGGGAAAGGGGAAACCATCTTTTTCCCCCCCTGTGGGAGACAGGGCAAATATCCCGAACCCCGCCCGTGGGAGACAGGGCAAAGCCACCATTATCCCTGCCCTGTGGCCCCCCGGGGGAAACCCCTCTCCATGTACCCCTGCCCTGTGGGAGGGGCAAACCCCTTCCACCCCTCCCTGGCAAAGGGCAAAGCCACTCCAGTGACCCTTTCCCTGTGGCAGAAGGGAAACCCCTCCCTTTTTTTCCTTGCCCCCGCAGGGAATTAAAAAAACCCCCTAAAGGCCCCTTCCCGGGCGCGGGGAACCCACCATGTAATCCCCGCCCGGGCAACAGGGGGAAACCACCCATTATCCTTGCCCTGGGGCAAAAGGGGCAAACCCTCCATGTCCCCTCCCTTTTTCAGACAGGGGGGGAACCCTTTTTGCCCCCGGGGGGGAAAGCCCCCATTCCCCCCCCCTGGGGCCCGGGAAAAACCCCCTCCCATGTGACCCGCCCTGGGCGCAGGGGGAAACCCATCTCCATGTACCTTTCCCTGTGGCAGGGGGAAAGCATCTCCATTTACCCCCCCCTTTTGGGAGAAGGGGCAAACCATCCCATTATCCCCGCCCTTTTCAGACAGGGGCAACCCTCCCTTTCCCCCCCCTTGCAGCAGGGGAAAAACCCCCCCATGTGACCCCGCCCTGGGCAGAAAGGGGAAACCCCCCCTTTACCCTGCCCTGTGGCAGAAGGGAAACCATTTTCCCTGTGACCTCCCTTTGGGAAAGGGGGGGCCCCCCCCCGCCCCGGGGGGGGGCAACCCCCCCCCCCCTGGGCCCCCAGGGGAAAAAACCCTTCCAACCCCCGCCCTGGGAAACCGGGGGGAAAAAAACCAAACCCCTTTTCCTGCCCCACAGAACAAAATCCATCCCTGGGCCCCCCCCCGGGCAACACAAACCCCCCCTTTACCGGCCCGGGGGGGGAAAAAAAGGGCCCGCCCACCCCGGGGGGCCCTCGCCCGGGAAACCTCCTGTCCGGGGGAAAAACCCATTTGAAACCCGCCCTGGGAGCGGGGAAACCACTCCATGTGACCCCCCCTGTGGCAAAGGGGCCCAAAAATCCCTTTTTCCCCCCTGGCAAAAGGGGGGGAAAACCCCTCCAGTGACCTTTCCCGGGGGACGGGGGAAACCAAACCCATTGACCCCCCCCCTGTGGCAAAAGGGAAACCCATTCCCCTGTACCCTGCCCTGTGGGAGAAGGGGAAACCCCCTTTCCCTTGACCCCCCTTTGCAAAAGGGCAAACCCTTTCCTGTGCCCTGCCCTGTGGCAGAAGGGGGAAAACCCCCCCCAACCCCGCCCTGTGGCAGAAAACCCCTCTCCAACCCCTGCCCTGTGGCAGACAGGGGCAAACCATCTTCATGTCCCCCCCGGGCGCAGGCAAACCCCCCCCCCTGCCCTGTGGCAGACAGGGCAAAGCCATCCATGGATCCCGCCCTTGGCAACAGGGGGGAAAACCCTTCCCCCTTTCCCCCGCCCCCAGCAGGGGGGGCCCCTCCCTTCCCCGGCCCCGGGGAACAAAACCCCCCTTTCCTTTCCCTTGGTGGCAAAGGGGGGGAACCCTCCCCCCGACCCCCCCGCGGGGGAAACCCCCCCCCCAAAGTATCCTTGCCCTGTGGCAGACGGGGGAAACCCCCTTTCCCGGCCCCTGCCCTTGGGCAAAACAAACCCCTTTCCCCCCCCGGGGCGGGAAACCATCTCCCCCTGCCCCGCCCCCGGGCAAAACCATTTCCCTGTACCCCGCCCCGGCAACAGGGGGGAAAGCCACCATGGTTTCCCTCCGGAAAAAAGGGGGGCCCCCTCCCAGGCCCCCCCGGGGCGCGGGGGAAATTTCCCCCCCCCCCCTCCCGGGCAAAAAACCCCCCCCGGGGGGGAAACCCCCCTTTTCCTTTCCTTGCCCGGGGAAACCCCTTTTCCTTTGCCCTTTCCCGGGGAAAAAAACAAACCTTCCCTTTCCTTTCCCCTGGGGGAGGGAAAAATTATTTCCTTTCCCCGGGGGAGAAACCCCCCCAAAACCCCCGTGGGGGGGAAAAACCCTTACCCTGCCCTGTGGAGAGGGAAAAACCATCTCCCTTGACCCCTGCCCCGGGGGGAGAAGGGAAACCCCCTTTTTTTTTTTTGGGGGGGTTTTTGGGGGGGAAAAATTTTTTTTTTTGGGGGGGGGGGGTTTTTTTTGGGGGGGGGAAAGACCCCCTTTACCCCCCTTTCAACCCCCGGGGGGGGCCCCCGGGACCCTCCCCCCTGGGCAAAGGGGGCCCCCGGGGGGTCCCTTCCCGGCCCCCCCACAAAAGGGGAAACCCCCGTCCAGGACCCCCCCTGGGGGGGGAAAACCCCCCCCTTTTTCCCTGCCCTTTGGGGGGGCAAAAAAACCCAAAAACCCCTTTCCCCTGGGGCCGGGCAAAGGGGCCCCCCCCCCCTTTTCCCCGCCCGGGAACACAACCCCTCCGTCCCCCCGGGGAACAGGGGAAAAAATTTTTTTTTTCCCCGGGGAAACCAAAATCCTGGTTTGCCCCGGGGCAAAAACCCCAATTTACCTGCCCTGTGGGAGAAGGGGAAACCTCCCATGCCCCCTGCCTGTGGCAGGGGGAAAAAAAATCTCCATTGATCCTTGCCCTTGGGGGGACGGAAAAACCCCTCCCATGTATCCTGCCTGTGGCAAAGGGGCAAACCCATCTCCATGTAAAAGCCCTGTGGCAGGGGGGCCCCAACCCCAAAACCCCCCCCCCCTGGCAGAGGGAAAACCCCCTTCATGACCCCCCCGGGCAGGGGCAAACCCCCATTTAAACCTTGCCCTGTGGGAGACGGGGGGAAACCCCTTTCCCCCCCGCCCCGGGGGAAACAAACCTCCCGGCCCCTGCCCGGGGAAAGGGGAAACCCCTTTCCCCCCCCTTGGAGACAGGGGGGAAACCTTGGGCCCGGGGCCCGGGGGGCCCTCCCCCCCCCCGTGGCGGTTGGGAAAACCCCTTCCCCCCCCCCTTTCGCAGGGGGGGCAAATTTTTGTGACCCCCCTTTTGGCCAGGGGCAAACCCTCCATGGCCCCCCCCCTGTGCAGACAGGGGCAAACCACTTTATGGGTTTTTCCCGGGCAACACCCCCCTTCCCCCCCCTTGGCAAAGGGGGGAAAGCCCCCCCAAAAAATTTGCCCGGGGGAAAAGGGCAAAGGGCCCTTTTTCCCTTACCCCGGGAAACCAAACCATTCCGCCTTGGGGCGCCAAACCCTCCTAGGACCCCCCTGTGGCGCGGGGAAAAGGGGAAAAACCTGCCCTGGCGGGGAGGGGCCCCCCCACCCATTTTCCCCCCCCCCGGGACAGGGGGAAACCCCCCCCCTTTTTGGCAGACAGGGGAAACCCACCTTTTCCTTTCCCTGTGGCAACAGGGGCAAACCCATTCCAAAACCCCGCCCCCGGGGAAAAGGGGAAACCCCCTCCTGGGCCCCGCCCTGGGCAAAAGGGGGAAACCCCTTTTCATGTGACCCCCCCTTTGGGGAAAAGGGGGAAACCCCTTTTCCTTGACCCCCTGCCCTGTGGCAGACGGGCAAAACCCCCCTCCTGTGACCCCCCCGGGGGGCAAAGTGGAAAACCCCCCCCCCATGGACCCCTCCCCCCGGCAAAGGGCAAACCCCCAAAACCCCTCCCTGGAAAGGGCAAAACCCCCCCCAAAAACCCCCCCTTGGGAGACAGGGGAAAGCCATTTTAACCCCCCCCCTTTCCCCGGGGAAAACCACCCCTTCCCCCCCCGGGGGGGCAAAACCCCCCCCCCCCCGGGGGGGGGGGAAACCCCCCGTCCCCCCCTGGGGGGGGAAACCCCCTTGGGGGCCCCCGGGGCCCCCCCAAAACCCCCTTTTTGACCGCCCCTTCAGAACGGGGGGAAAACCACCCTTTCCCCCCCCGTGCAGAAGGGAAACCCCCCTTTTTTTTGGGGGGGGGGCAAAACCTTTCCCCTTCCCCCGGGGGGGCCCCCCCCTAACCCCCCCCGGGGGGGGGCCCCCCAAAACCCCCCCGGGGGGCAAAACCCCCCCCCCCTGGCCCCCCAAGGGGCCAACCCTCTCCTTTTCCTTCCCTTTGGGAGACAGGGGAAACATCTCCATTACCCCCCCTTGCAGACAGGGCAAACCATCTTTTATGGATCCCCCGGGGCCCCGGGGAAAAAAAAAATTTTGCCTGCCCCGGGGGGGCCCCCCCCCCTCCTGTATCCCTGCCCTGGGCAGACAGGGCAAAGCCACCCCAGTTCCCCCCCGGGGCAGACAGGGGGAAAACCATCTCCTTGACCTCCCCGTGGCAGACAGGGGGAACCCCCTCCCCCCTGCCCTTTCCGGGGGAAAACCCCCCCCCCCCGCCCTGGGAGAACGGGGGAAAACCCCCCTGGATTCCCCCGCCCCCGGGAGGGGCAAACCCCCTCCTTTTCCTTGCCCCGGGGAAACCCAAAACCTCCCTGGGCACCCCCTGGGCGCAGGGGCAAGACCCGGCCCCCTTGAACGGGGAAACCATTTTCCCTGGACCCCCCCCCTTGGCAGAAGGGGAAAACCCTTTCCTGCCCCCCCCGGGGGGCAACCCCCCAAACCCCTTTCCCCCCGGGGAAAAAAACCGTTTCCCCCCGGGAAAAGGGGAAACCTTCCCCTGTGACCCCTGCCCCTTTGGGAGACAGGGGAAAAACCCTCCAGTTTCCTTTCCCTTTCAGACAGGGGCAAACCCCCATGTACCCCCCCTGTCGAAGGGGCAAACCCCTCTCCATGTAATTTTTCCCTGGCAGACAGGGGGAAACCCACCCCCCCTTTTTTTATGTACCTTTCCCGGGCAGGGGGCCTCCATTTTCCCTTTCCCTGTGGGCCCGGGGGAAACCCCTCTCCATGTGATCCCTGCCCCGGGCAGACAGGGGCAAACCCCCCTTTTAGACCTTCCCGTGGAGACAGGGGAAAAAAAAACCCCCCCCCGGGGGGGGGAAACCCCCCATTACCCTGCCCTGGGCAGACAGGGGCAAACCCCCCCTTGATCCTTTCCCTTTGGGGGGGCAAACCCCCCCCCGTGACCGCCCTGTCAGACAGGGGGAAACCCCTCTCCTTTTTCCTTTTGGGGGGAGGGGGCCCCCCCCCCGCCCTG
>CM031603.1:7048894-7053894 GCA_018398815.1 Conus ventricosus | reverse complement strand
CTTAATTGATTCACACAAACGCACACATTTCCACACACACACACACACACACACACACACACACACACACACACACACACACACACACACACACACACACACACACACAACAGAAGAGAGAGAGAGAGAGAGAGAGAGAGAGAGAGAGAGAGAGAGAGGAGAGAGAGAGAGAGAGAGAGAGAGAGAGAGAAGGAACACACACACACACACATATACAGGCGTATGGGCCCCTCTTCCAATCCCTCTTTTCTCTCTCAGCCCTATTGAGTAAGTTCTACGCTGTTCCTTTTTTTCTGTCTTTTTCTTTAGTTCTTTTAGCCATCGCCGTTAATTGCCGTTAGCCTGCCTATAGGCTGAACTCTATGCTTATTGGGCTTGTGTGTGAGTCTGCTTTTTGGAGTCTTGTTTTGATTGATCATGTACAATGTGTATTTAACGATTTGGGTATTTAATTTTTAATCAATTTACCTAAAAAGAGCATATCATATGCTTGTGAAAGCGCACCCTCACGCACGCACGCACGCACGCACGCACACGCGCACACACACACACACACACACACACACACACACACACACACACACACACACACACACACACACACACACACACACACACACACACACACACACACACACACACACACACACACACACACACACACACTCACTCTATGATGCAGTTGTAATGATTTTATTCTGGAGAGCGTGTGAAGCGAAGTGTTATAGAAGCCATGAAACTGAACGCGCAACACACGTGATCTACGCTCCCCTCCCATCCTAGAGGCACTGCCCACCATCCAACATTGTGAAAACTGCCGACATGCCACCAGCCACCACTCATGGGCGTTGTGGTTGTGTGCGATGCCTCGAGTATCCAGAACAACGAACGTAAAGCAGAAGCATGTTGTGACCAGCTTTGTAGTCTGAGGTGCTTTGACAGGGATCAAGTGCTCAATGTAGTCTTAAAGTCAGCGTAGAATTCTTCAACACTCACCCCGTCTGCCTTCACTTAACATTGTTAGCTCCTCCTCTTCCTTTGTGAAAGGCCCATAAAGAATCGGCTGGCTTTTCAGTCTGGGCCTTGTGACTTCTCTTTCTGTATAGAGGTAGTTGGACATCTACCGAGTAACGTCCAATGCTCCAAGTGATGTCATGCCTATTAATTCCGCATTAATCTGCATGTGCAGAATAGAGGAGGTTGCTCTAAGCATTCAACGATAAAAAGACACCACAACAAAACTCCAGCCTGGACATCAGATACTTAAAGTAACGTTGATGCAGCGAAGACTTTTTTTTTCATCATGCCACGCTTAAAATCTGAAGATGTGTTGAACAGCAGTATAATCCTCCCCTCCCCCCCCCCCCCCCCCCCCCCCCCCCCCGCACCAGTCTCACGCAAATATTCACATACACACACGCACGCGCGTACGCGCACACAGAGAGAGAGAGAGAGAGAGAGAGAGAGAGAGAGAGAGAGAGAGAGAGAGAGAGAGAGAGAGAGAGAGAGAGAGAGAGAGAGAAGAGGTCTTGTAGTTGGACCATGTTCTTTTTTAAATGACTAATAGAAACAATGGCAGAAATAGGAATTGTAGGAGTAGTACCAGTCAAGGCGGCAGTTGTTGCCGCACAAATATCGGCAGGCTGTAGATATTGAAAGAGGGAGGGGAGAGTGAGAGACGTGGCGAGAATGGAGGGAGAGAAGGGGTCGGATAGTTGCCTCCACTGAACATCTTTCACTATACTTGATAATACATTATAATACCGTGCAAAATCGATCCAGACATTGTATCCAAACCCAATGCTATAAAACTTTCAATCCCACGTTATTCGCTACATATGGGTTACAGTGCCTTCATTATATGAACAATCGAACCATCTTTGCGTTGTATGTTGGCGGGATTATCATATGTAGAATTCATGGGTTGTAAAAACTACCATTGTCAACGGAAACAGTGACGTCCCTTGTAAACACCTTCCAAAGATGAAAGTATGCTAACAGACGTATATACTGGGTAGGTTTGGATGATGAATTATTTGCCTCTTCCGTTCACTATCCTTATCCGATAAATTTTCAATAATGTAGTTGTATGAAATGTATGAGAGAGAGAGAGAGAAGAGAGAGAGAGAGAGAGAGAGAGAGAGAGAGAGAGAGAGAGAGAGAGAGAGAGAGATTGCACTGCAGTGCAACTGAACGTGAGATACCCATGGTGTGCGCTTCATTCCCATCCTATAAAGACAGCCCAACATCCAAAATTATGAAAGCTGCCTACATGCTAAATGCGACCTCTGGACGTTGTGGTTGTTTACAATGCCTCGTTTGTCCAGGGCAACGAGCACAGAGCAGCAACTAATGGCGACCTCTTTTGTCCAGGACAACGAACACAGAGCAGGAAGTAATGGTGGCCTCTTTTGTCCAGGACAACGAGCACAGAGCAGAAACTAATGGTGGCCTCGTTTGTCCAGGACAACGAACACAGAGCAGGAACTAATGGTGGCCTCTTTTGTCCAGGACAACGAACACAGAGCAGGAACTAATGGTGGCCTCTTTTGTCCAGGACAACGAGCACAGAGCAGCAACTAATGGTGGCCTTTTGTCCAGGACAACGAGCACAGAGCAGGAACTAATGGTGGCCTCTTTTGTTGACAGCGCGGGCCATTCTGACGTCCATTGGCGGGGATCAAGTGCGGATTGAAGTCGATGGGAACACATTGCCCTCCTTGCCCCCTCCACGCCCCCTCTTAACACTACCTTTCGATTTTTTCGTTTCTTTCTCTACGCAAAAAAAGGATTGTCAAGACACGCCCACACTGGCCCACGTTCTGTGTTCTGGCAGCATACTAGGGATTGCAGAAATCTCACAGAGCAGTCATCGGTAATACAGGTGGTATGTTGACTACTAGGTTTGAATTGGAGTGTATAGAAAAGGGTATTTCCTCTTTAATTTTCCAAAAACAAAACAAAACGAGACCACGCGGTTTCATCTAGTTTAAGTAAAAAAGGTAATGATGATGCAACATAAGCTTCCATCAAGACCACGTTTAAGCCCGTAAAACAGGTGTATGAAACACTACTATGAACACATACTCACGCGTGCGTGCATGCGCACATACGCACGCGCACAGACACACACACACACACACACACATACACACACACACACACACGCACACGCGCGCGCGCTCGCACGCGCACGCACACATGCGCGCGCGCGCGTGCGCGCGCGCGCGCGCGCGCACGCGCGCAGAGAGGGAGAAAGACAGACAGACAAACAGACAGACAGAAACAGTGATAGACAGACAGAAAGATTTCATGGTAATTTGAACGTAACACTACAGTCGCAGCAGCAACAGCAATAACGTGATGGTAATCACTGTCCTAAGAGAGCGGTCATGGGAGACAGAAAGATAAGGGAGGACAAAGGGAAAGGAGAGAGAGGCAGGAGCCAGCATCAAGGACCTGTCAGCACTTACAATGCTGAAGTTGTGGTATCCTGTATGACACAATGCAAAACTGACATTCAATATCTAATATTTAATCCACGTATTTAGCTCAGATGTGAGAAGACAGCTGATGTCTCTAGATCCCCTAAGATGCTATACAGCTACTCGGTTATGTGAACGAACATGCAAAAATAGGTTTGCATGCTAATTTCTTGAATAGTACGATTTACAGGTTGTTTTATCATTTGCCCATGCGTTGTCGGTGAAAACAGTTAGCTCTGGTATTTGGGCGTTTGATAAATTCACGAATGATCAATGTACATGTTTGACAGGTAATGAATGGTCTGCCGCTTCAGTACATAAAGTATTTTATTCAGGATCGACACGGATGGGAACCCATTTTCAAAGAAGATGAGGACTGAGGTTATCAAATCATTGAACCTCTGTACCAGAGTCACGTGAGATAAAGCAGTCAACTTGCGCATGAGAAGCACTGATGGATTGTGCTGTTGATTGCTGCTTTAGGTTACCGCAGAGCGTTCAGCATCACTCAGGATGCATGCATTAATAGCACATGGGAACCACATGATCCAAACAAAGCATGTCCGATCCGATTTCAGGGGTTATTCTGTTATCCTCAGCAAGCAGAGCGAAAGGCTCTGGTTGTTGACAATGCTCTGGTTGTTGACAATGCTCTGGTTGTTGACAATGCTCTGTTTGTTGACGATGCACTGGTTGTTGACAATGCTCTGGTTGTTGACGATGCTCTAGTTGTTTACGATGCCCTGGTTGTTGACAATGCTCTGGTTGTTGACAATCCTTTGGCTGTTGACCATTCCTCGTTTGTGCAGGACACTGAGCACAGAGTAGAAATTGATGGCAGCCTCTTTTGTTGGCAGCGTCAGCCATTCAGACGTCCACAGGCATGGATCATGTGATGATTGAAGTCAATGGGGGAACACATTACATCTCTTTTTCAGCGTTTTTGGTTCTTTCTCTCTCTCAGTAATGCCCCTAAAAGATCGCCTTATTTTTTAGCAAGGGTCGTTCTGCGTCCTGTGTGCTCAGGAGCAAAAAGATACTCTCACATAGCACTCGTAAAGAATATCTGTGATGTGTTGCACACACACACACACACACACACACACACACACACACACACACACACACACACACACACACACACACACACACACACACACACAGACACACACACACACACACACACACACACACACACACACACACACACACAGACACACACACACACACACACACACACACACACACACACACAGACACACACACACACACACACACACACACACACACACACACACACACACACACACACACACATGCTGTTTTGTGCTTCTGTGATAACCATATTGTGTCTTATAAAAACCCTGAGGGTTTTGCATGACAATTAAAATGTATTCAATTCAGTTCTATTCTTTTCTTTTCTATTCTATTCTATTCTGTTCTATTCCATTCCATTCTATTCTCTTCTATTCTATTCTATTCTGTTCACACACACACACACACACACACACACAC
>CM031603.1:7038894-7043894 GCA_018398815.1 Conus ventricosus | reverse complement strand
CACACTATCTCTATACATACGCTACAAAAGCAGTAGATGCTAGCTGCAAAGAATAAGATGATGTAGGTATAAAATCTAGGCATAAATGTAAAACATAACGTTATCAAGGATATCTTCTCAGAGGATGACATAGACTAAAGAAGACCAGGGAATGTGGAGAGGCCGAAGAAAAACAGTAAGAGAAGGACAGAAGAGAGCACGGTCAAAACTTACGTCTGTCCGTTTGTACAGCTCAAAATGGACAATCACAGCCTAAAATGAATTCAACAGGGTCGAAAAATAGAGTGGTTAATAGTTCAAACCCCACCAAATGCACACACACCCTCCCCCCACCACCCCACCACCCACCCCCATCCACCCTCCCAGACATAACTATGAGCATACACGCACACACGCGCGCGCACATACACACACACACACACAGACACACACACACACACGCGCGCACACACGCGCGCACACACACACACACACACACACACACACACACACACACACACACACACACACACACACACACACACACACACACACACACACACACACATATAGCCACACACGCTCATGCTTCCTTCCAAGACTTAAGCATCACAAGCAGTAAACTATGAATATTACTCAAGACATCTTCAAGCATGCGTAGGGAATTCAAAGCTGGTCCGTATGTTTAACTGGCCTTGTGTGTTTCCACAGGTAAACTGGAGAGGGTGAGAGGGGGGTGGAGAGAGGAGGGGGGGGAGAGGGGAAGGGGGAAAAAGAAGGAGGGGAGGAAGGGGGAGAGAAGGGGAAGAGAAGGGGAGGAGGGGAAAAGAAGGCACCAGGGCAATGAGCAGGAAGGGGGGGGGGGGGGGGGGGACAGGGGGGGGGGGAGAGAGAACCACAGTCCAGGCCCACTCATAACCTCCCACCAAAATCCCGCGAGACCTCCATCCGAAGAAGCCATCTAAAATCCCTCTGCATCCCACCACCCAAGGGGTGGAAAGATGAGGGCAGGGCGCCACAGGGAAGTTGGAGAGGCAGGGTGGGGGGAGAAAGAGTAATGGGGGGAGGGAAGAGAAAAAAAGGGGGGGGGGAGAAAGAAAAAAGGGGGGGAGAGAGGGGGAGGGGGGGGGGGAGAGAGAAGGGGTGGCGGTGGGAGACACCATAATATCTATCTGACAGGTCTCCCTGTCACCGAGACCCGCCAACAATTCTATCTCCAACCACCACCAACCGACCCTCAAGAACCAATACAACAACACACAGTTTATAGGCGTCACTCACTCCAAGACTTCACCACATAACTGTCTCTCACTGTCACCGAGAGATTCCATGGCCAACCCAACACACACCAGGTCTCCAGATCTCTCTATCTCTCTCACTGAAAGACCTCTCCACGTACACTACCATCTCTTGCTCCCACCAAGAAATTTAGATCGGCCCACACCACCAGCACTATGCCTTCAAGTCTCTCTCCCACAGAGACTTCACTACATACACAACCAACATGTAACAAACAAACAAGGAAATTAGGTTTGTTTAACCAACTTACAGAGACTCCGCCACATAAAGGAGGGTAATAGGAGGGGGATGTAATAGGTAGGGGGGAGATTCAGTAGGGCGGGGAGGGGGGGGGGGGGGGCGTGCGACGGGGGAGGGGGGTGGGGCGCGGGGGGGGGGGGGATGGTTCGGGGGGGGGGGGGGTTACCTCAATACTGTATCCTCTGTTTTCTAACATCCTGCCTTTTGTTCAACCCTATGAATATTGTGCCAAGATTTGCCTGCCAATATAGTTCTCGTTTAAGAAGATCACTTTCTTTGTTGACAGTTTCAATGGGCACAATAGTGAGGAAGGGCAGGGATTTGTCTGATGGGTGGGGTGTAGTGAGTACATGCTCTACCACACTGCACTTTTTTTTTGTATATTTCAGGTTGATGTCACTTTTGTGGTTGGCCCACCGTCGTTTGAGGTTTTTTGTGGATCCTATATACCACTCTTCTGGGTGAAGGCTACACTTGATCATGTATATCACATTTGGAGTTGTGCATGCAATATGTTGTCGGATTTTCCAATATCTTCTGTCCCAGGAACTTTGGAAGCCTGTCGTCTCTTCTGAGTGAGCACACGTGTCACTTTTTTTGTACATTTAAAGAATCCTGCTTTTTCATGTGGCCCATGTTGGACATGTCTGGAGGGCACCGTAGGTTTGTAATGCTCCGCTAGGTTTTTTCTTCTCTTTTCCGCCGAAATGACTGATTTCTTGGGGAATATTTTCATGTTTTCAGTTATATAGTTAAAACAAGTTAAAAGAGGAATCTTAAAACTATCTACAAATTTGTTTCAAGCGTGTTGCGCTGTCATCAGGATGGTTTTTGGTTTGCCCACCGCCGATGTTATATAGCGTGTGGGCTCCCGTTTGCGGTTGTTTGCACTTGCGTGTTGGCTGCACGTGTTTTTGGGGGGCTTTCAGGTTTTTGTTTTGGGTGTGTTCACTAACAACGATTTCCATTTATGCCTGCAGTTGTTTACTATTTCTGTTTTGGTGTTTAAAGTTGCTAAGTGTGGTTTGCATAGTATTAACCATTTTTCAGTTAAACATAGGTTGCACCTTTTTGAAACATTGCTGTATGGTGATGCTCTTTTTATGATTTTCCAGGATATATTGTAGCTTGTTTTTGCGTCTTTAAGTTTCCAGATATATTTGCTCAGTTCTGTTTGGTTTTTATATTTTTCTTTATTAAATGACTGTTTGTGGTTTGCATATCTGGTTTTGAAGTGGTTTTCAGTGATCCCTATGTATGTTTCTTTTTCATTTTCTGATGTCACAGTAGCCTGGTATACAATGTTGTTGTGAAGACATTTATTGTTTAGTGGGCACTGCTCCTTTCTGGTGCAATTGCAAGATTTTCTTTCTTCACCCTTCTTTGTTGTGTTGATTTTCATTTTGTTGGATGCGTCAATTAGGTTTTTGAGGTTGGGCATACATGAGTACGATAGTTTGACAGTGTTTTTGTTAAATATTTTGGACAGTTTGTGTTCTTTTGAAATGAAGTTGTTAGAATTTTGAAGAATTCTTTTCCTATGTTTGTTTTGAGTTTCCCGTCGTATGGGGGGTTATACCATTTGATTTTTCTTTTCCTATTTTTCTTGCTTTTATTTGTGTTGTTGAAAAAGAAACATACTTGTAAGCGTGACACAGAGAGAGAGAGAGAGAGAGAGAGAGGAGAGAGAGAGAGAGAGAGAGAGAGAGAGAGAGAGAGAGAGAGAGAGGGGGGGGGGGCGGATGGTAGGGAGCCGGGCGAAGTAGCTGTCAGCACTCTCAGTGTTGCAGTACGAAACAGTTCAAAGCTGATACAATTATGTTTGCCTCTTGTCGACTCAGACGTCACAACAAATCTACACAGGGTTGGATGTTACAGTATGCCACCATGCATGACATACTGTTTCTCACTTTCATTAGCAAATTCACCAGGAAAGGATTGCCTGCAGATTTATGGAGGTGGTAGATTTACAGTTGATTCGTTGTAAACTCTGCACCCCGGTCAAGATCAGTGAAAACAATCATCTGTGTATGATCAGCCTCTGCTTTGATAATCCATGATGGATGTATTCACACACACACACACGCACACGCGCGCGCACACTCACACACACACACACACACACACACACACACACACACACACACACACACACACACACACACACACACACACAGATAGTTTTATTCAAAATTTTAACTGCAGATGTAACAAAAGGATCATCAAAAGATGTAATATTAGAACAATTCGCCGATGACTTATGTTTGTGGATGAAGGTCACTATGAAAAGAAAGACTCCGTTAAGATCTATCATTACATAAAAATAAAATATCAACATGAACTAAACAAAATCAACGACTTTGTGTATGAAAATGGACTTTCACTTTCAGCAGGAAAAACGAATTTAATGCTTTTTAACTCTGGATATGACCCCGAGAAACTTCCTCAATCTACTCTGAACGAGTCACTACTACAATACGCTAGTTCTGTAACATTTCTAGGCGTTTATCTAACTCCAAAGCTTCCATGGAATCTACATATTGAATACATTTTGAATAAAGCGAGGAAAAGTTTTAACTTAAAAAAAAATCATAAGCAAACAAAAGTGGGGACAAGACAAAGATAGCTTAACATTACTATCTTCTGCGCTTGTGCGGTCAAGATTAATTTACGCCCAAGAAGTATTCTTTAGCGCCCCACAACACGTACTCAATAAATTACAAAGTATAGACTGCAAATCATATAAACTGGCACTTGGAGTTCCTATACATACATGTAACATGGGAACATACCATGAAATTGGAGTTTTGCCTCTCAGTGAGTTTCGAAAAGCGTCTGCATCTAAATTTGTCTTAAAGAACTCTTCACAAAATACTTTGTTGTGCTAAAGAAGCATCATTAAATTCAGAAACAGACTTTGCAAAAAGAGCTAGAAGCATAAAATCAACTTTATCCATTCAGACATATACTTCTACTCTGTTGAAAGAATCAAACATAAATCAAACTAAAATCGCTTACAGCCTCTTCTATGCACCCATTCCCAAATGGGAACAAATAAAAGCCAAATTTGATACAAATTACACCGTACTAAGTAAAAGCTATTCTCCAAACCTTCTTAAAAGCGATGTAAATTGTCATTTGGAAAATGTGTATAAAGACCACTTGAAAGTTTTTACGGATGGTTCAGTACTAGATGATCGTAACACTGGCGCAGCTTTTATCATACCAACCTTAAAAGTGGAGACATTGTATCAGCTTGGGAAATACTTGTCGATTTTTACCGCAGATTTAGTAGCAGTTCTAATGTCTCTAAAGTATATTCTCAATTCTTCCACTAAAAATTGTCAACTTCTACTTTGTAGTGATTCTAGATCAGCGCTTTCTGCTTTACAATCTCCAAATTCAAAGATTCGAAATGAGATAACAACGGAAATAAATTACGTAACGCATCTTCTATCAATGAAGAGAGTCAATATTACTTT
>CM031603.1:7021394-7026394 GCA_018398815.1 Conus ventricosus | reverse complement strand
CTCTCTCTCTCTCTCTCTCTCTCTCTCTCTCTCTCTCTCTCTCTCTCTCTCTCTCTCTCTCTCTCTCCCTCCTTTACTTCTACATATACATTCACATATTTTTCCATAGATATTCCCCTGCTTACCCCCCCCCCCCCCCCACACACACAGATGTGTCGAAGATGTGACGTCTGCTAAAGAAGTCTCTGTCGTTCAATATGATAAGCCAGTCGGAATAAATTATTTACTCATATCAGTCAAAACAAAGCTGCTTTTTTTTTAAATAGGAAAAATGATAATAAATCTGCCAGACAAAGCAGACAGACAAATTAAAAGACAAAACACGACGCGTTTCGACCTCTTTGGGGGTTTTTCATGGAAGATGATCTTCCCATATCAGTGTGTCCCGAGGTTTATCACTTTAGTCACAGTTTGGTACTTTACGGAATAAAGTGTTTACCTTCCCTGAAGAAGACCAAAGAGGTCAAAGTGCATTGTGTTTTGTCTGGAGGATTGTTTATAATTTTCCTTGAAAAGAAATTGTTTCAGTGTTCGCCTGCACTCATCTAATGTTGAGACAGCTGCGTATAGTAACGTCAGCTATTACAATCATAGCACATATAGTAACGTCAGCTGTTACAATCACAGCACATATAGTAACGTCAGATATTACAATCATAGCACATATAGTAACGTCAGCTATTACAATCCCAGCACATATAGTAACGTCAGCTGTTACAATCATAGCACATATAGTAACGTCAGCTGTTACAATCATAGCACATATAGTAAACGTCAGCTATTACAATCATAGCACATATAGTAACGTCAGCTATTACAATCATAGCACATATAGTAACGTCAGCTATTACAATCATAGCACATATAGTAACGTCAGCTATTACAATCATAGCACATATAGTAACGTCAGCTGTTACAATCATAGCACATATAGTAACGTCAGCTGTTACAATCATAGCACATATAGTAACGTCAGCTGTTACAATCATAGCACATATAGTAACGTCAGCTGTTACAATCATAGCACATATAGTAACGTCAGCTGTTACAATCATAGCACATATAGTAACGTCAGCTGTTACAATCATAGCACATATAGTAACGTCAGCTATTACAATCATAGCACATATAGTAACGTCAGCTGTTACAATCATAGCACATATAGTAACGTCAGCTGTTACAATCGTAGCACATAATAGTAACGTCAGCTATTACAATCATAGCACATATACTAACGTCAGCTATTACAATCATAGCACATATAGTAACGTCAGCTATTACAATCACAGCACATATAGTAACGTCAGCTATTACAATCGTAGCACATATAGTAACGTCAGCTATTACAATCACAGCACATATAGTAACGTCAGCTATTACAATCGTAGCACATATAGTAACGTCAGCTATTACAATCATAGCACATATAGTAACGTCAGCTATTACAATCATAGCATATATAGTAACGTCAGCTGTTACAATCATAGCACATACAGTAACGTCAGCTGTTACAATCGTAGCACATATAGTAACGTCAGCTATTACAATCATAGCACATATAGTAACGTCAGCTATTACAATCATAGCACATATAGTAACGTCAGCTATTACAATCGTAGCACATATAGTAACGTCAGCTATTACAATCATGGCACATATAGTAACGTCAGCTATTACAATCATAGCACATATAGAAACGTCAGCTGTTACAATCATAGCACATATAGTAACGTCAGCTGTTACAATCATAGCACATATCGTAGCGTCAGCTTTTACAATCATAGCACATATAGTAACGTCAGCTATTACAATCATAGCACATATAGTAACGTCAGCAGTTACAATCATAGCACATATAGTAACGTCAGCAGTTACAATCATAGCACATATACTAACGTCAGCTATTACAATCATAGCACATATAGTAACGTCAGCAGTTACAATCATAACACATATACTAACGTCAGCTATTACAATCATAGCACATATAGTAACGTCAGCTATTACAATTAAAGCACATTAAATGAAGGATGGGGTAGGGAAGAGCAATACTAACTTTTAGCCAATCGTACAAGCAATGGCGTTAACAACTGGATAAAACATGTTTATCAAAAATGCATTGTTATGCATTGTGTATTTTCAAATGTTACTATGCACAGAATTTGCTGGTATGCTTGTGTATTGGCGTTTTCAGCCACGGTGCCGTCTGTTACACCTTTTTGTTATAACCCTAGTTACAATTGCTGTCAATCACACCAAGACTGACACGTTTTGGAAGGACAACATATGTCGCTTCTTCAATTATTGAAAGCAGTATTGTCGCTTTGTGAATTTACAACAGTTCTACACCTCTCCGCAAATCAGTAAACACTCCATTCTGCAAAGTTCAGGACCGGAAGTACACTCTCCAACAACTGTCCAAACAGCTCCAGCAGCAAATTTACCTCAGTCCAGTGAAGCATACCAGCTGTGGTTGGCTATCCCCCTAATAACCCTTCACCCAATGATCACTTCCATTCCTTTCCGATCATTATTATAATTAGCAGCATCCCCACATGGTACTGCTATCATCATCATCACTAGCCGTTAGTTTTGTTTGCATCATTTCTATTCCTTGCTACTAAGCCCTATTATCAACCTACAATAATCACTACCATCACTGATATATCATACAATTAAACAATGATTACAAACAAACAACAAACAATTAAACAATAATTTAAAAAAAAACCAAAGAAGCAAACAGCTCTACTGTTTTACTATACCCTCCAACGCCTTTCTTTCTTCCATTTGGTGTTTAGCCACCAGTAATACTACAACTATTATCGCCATATTATCACCAACAGATTAACACTATTCCTTCTCTTATCATTTGTAGGTTTTCATCATCGTCACTATTAAATCATTGTTCTTGCTATTGGTACCATTATCATTATTCTCATCATTATTATTAAACTCCCATTATTCTCTTCTCAACGGCCTCGTTTTCATTCAAGAGCCATTTCGCGCCGAACCTGAGAAGATAAGTGATTGCTCGTTCTCCGTTTTCATTGTCCTAAATGTTGTTCGTTTCTGCCTGAAGAAGACACAGGAGGTTGAAATGCATTGTGTGTTGTCCTGTCATCTGTGTGTCTGTATCGTGTGGTGGAACTAATACTGTGTCTTTTGAAAATTGGCATCATTGACCGCCCTCAGTCACCTCGTTTTGAAACTGTCTCTCTGACAATAGTTCCTGATTTCGGTGAATTTGAAGTGTTGTTGCATTCATTAAGAGATTTATTCACATGTCAACGATTCGCTTGTATAGAAACCAAGTATTTACACTTGTAAAACTTTGAAGATGGTAGCAGGTTTAAGTATTTCAAATATATGCTTTAGAAATCTCCTCCGTTGACGCAGCTGTTGAGACCGTTTAATGTTCTGAAATCACTTCGCTAAAACTCAAACACAGAATAATGTTGTCAAAAGTGTTGTAAAATTGGAAATCACTCCTATATCTGATTTATGTGGTTATTTGATCCATCGGTCTGGAAGAAATGACATTTTGCACTGTTTAATTTCAGAAAGCATAAGTAATAGCAAAAACCTTATCACAAACAGTGTGGTTGCTTTAAGAGCCTGTATAAAAAAAAATAAAAAAAGTACACATATATATATATATATATATATATATATATATATATACAACAAACTAATAAATTCCAAGGATAAGTACCGAGCACCGTTCCAACAACTTACAGAGCAGCTTAGTGTTGCAATGACTGCAAGAAACACTGAATTATAAACAAGGCTTGCTCTTATGTCTTAGATTGAAGAAATAGGGGGAGATAAGCATTCATATCTGCAGGGGGGCCGGATAGCTCAGTTGGTAGAGCGCCGGACTCGTGATCCTGGGGTTGCGGGTTCGAATTTCGGTATAGGGGGATTTTTCCCTCGGAGTTAACATTGGTTCTGACTCCATTCCCCATATAGTCCTTCGAATGAGACTATAAACCGAGGTTCCGTGTGTGAACGCACGCATAACATCTTGCACACACGTAAAATCCCATCACCAACTTTCGGAAGAGAAGGCCAGTTTGGCCGTTGGTATGGATGACACGTGACACATAGCATGCGCCTTCCCCGAAGATGGAGTATGGCTGCCTTAATGGCGGGATAAAAAAGGGTCATACACACAAAACTCCACTGCCTGGCTATACAGGGAGTGTCCGCAGGAGTATCAGCCTGCGTACGCAGAAAGAAAGAAAAGAAAAGAATATCTGCAGTGGTAGATGATTCTGCCTAACTAACAGTATGTGCTTGAGTGGGTGAATGGGGAAAATAAAATAAATGCTTCTCAAAATGAGCCTTCAGCAAGCTTATAGTCTCCAAGGGGGAGACATCCTCCAATAGGGAGGGAAACTCACTAACACATAACTCCTGGTTATATACCGATATTTCGAAACCTGGTTGTTTCTCCTCAGTGACCGCGGAAGGTGGTAATTTGACTCCTCTGCCTTTTCAGTTTTAAGATGTTTCTTGCGGTCATTGCAACACCAAGCTGCTCTGTAAGTTGCTGGAACGGTGCTCGGTACTTATCCTTGGAATTTATTAGTTTGTTGTATTTTAGTCCCTTGCGGATTCATTCCAAGACCTGGCCCTCAGCACTTGTGTCTTAAGAGGATATCTTTTATATTTTCTACTTTTCACAAGAAAATGTAGCTTGTTTTGCTCTTTCATGATTTTCTTTAGCTTCTTAGGTGGCACCTTTGGTTGGTTTTTTGAAAACTCAACAAACATACTACGGTATTGCACACCAGCCTTTTCTGGGATTGCATTCTTCTTAAAACTGAAAAGGCAGAGAGAGAGAGAGAGAGAGAGAGAGACAGACACTGTGTGACTAATATCTGGATGTAATACACTAAAAGAGTTGTTGTTTGTATATGTGATATTGACATGCGTACAATTAACAAGTTACATGAGTCTGTTCTACAACCCTTTTTTTTAAGTTTGCAGAAAAC
>CM031603.1:7013894-7016394 GCA_018398815.1 Conus ventricosus | reverse complement strand
ATGATCAGCCTTAGTGATATGGACAGATGATCAGCCTTAGTGATATGGACAGATGGTCAGCCTTAGTGATTTGGACAGATCGGCCTTAGTGATATGGACAGATCAGCCTTAGTGATATGGACAGATCAGCCTTAGTGATATGGGCAGATCAGCCTTAGTGATATGGACAGATGATCAGCCTTAGTGATATGGACAGATGATCAGCCTTAGTGATGTGGACAGATGATCAGCCTTAGTGATGTGGACAGATGATCAGCCTTAGTGATATGGACAGATGATCATCCTTAGTGATGTGGACAGACGATCAGCCTTAGTGATATGGACAGTTGATCAGCCTTAGTGATATCGACAGATGATCAGCCTTAGTGATATGGACAGATGATCAGCCTTAGTGATGTGGACAGATGATCAGCCTTAGTGATGTGGACAGACGATCAGCCTTAGTGATATGGACGGATGATCAGCCTTACTGATCGGGACAGATGGTAAGCCTTAGTCATAGAGACAGATGATCAGCCTTAGTCATAGAGACAGATGATCATCCTTAGTGATATGGACAGATGATCAGCCTTAGCAATATGGACGAAAAGCACCCCCTTTTAATCCCCTCTCGGTAAACTGAAAAATCACACTTTATTTTAACCCCTTTTGGAAGAGACAAATCATCCCCTCTTGCATCCCCTTCTGGTGGATAAAAAGCCCCCCTCCCCCGCCCCCCTTTTGGCAGACCAATAGCATCCTTTTTTCCATTCCTTTTTGGGAGACAAACCGCTCAAAAGCACCCCCCTTTTATAAAGTCTTTTGATGGATATAAGGCATCCCCTTTTACATCCCCTTTGATGGAGAAAAACCACCCCCTTTCCCATCCCCTCTTGGAGGACAAGAAGTACTTCCTGGTACGTCTCCTTTTGGTGACACCCCCTTTGTATCGTCTTCTAACAGCCGCAAAGCACTCCCTTTTACAGAGTCTTCTAATGGACATAAATCACCCTTTTACATAGTCTTCTAATGGACAAAAAGCACCCCCTTTTACATAGTCTTCTAATGAACAAAAATCACTCTCTTTTACATCGTCTTCTAATGGACAAAAATCACTCTCTTTTACATAGTCTTCTAATGGACAAAAAGCACCTCCTTTTACATAATCTTCTAATGGACAAAATCACTCTCTTTTACATAGTCTTCTTATGGACAAAAATCACCCCCTTTTACAGAGTCTTCTAATGGACAAAAATCACTCTTTTACATAGTCTTTTAACAGACAAAAAGGACTCCCTTTTCCAGAGTCTTTTCATGGACAAAAGGTACTCCCTTTTACAAAGTCTTCTAACGGACAAAAAGCACTCCCTTTTACATAGTCTTTTACTAGACAAAAAGTACTCCCTTTTACATAATCTTTTCATGGAAAAAGCACTCCTGTTTGCATAGTCTTGTGATGGACAAAAAGCATTCCCCTTGACATCCCCAATGGATGGGCAAAACATCCCCTTTCCCATCCCCTTTTGGTCGACTCAAACAACTCCCTTTTACGTCCCCTTTTAGTTGACAAAATGGAGCCCCCTTTGCTTCGTCTTCTAATGGACATAAAAAGAGCACCCCCTTTCCCATCCGCTTTTGGTCGACAAAAAAAACCCCACCCCCCTTTTCTCTTTAGTGGACAAAATGCAACCCCCTTTGCATTTTTGTGTGTGTTGTTGTTGTTGGAAAAAACGCACCCCGTTTTCAACCCCTTTTGGTTGATAAACAGCACCTCCATTTACATCCCCAAATGGAACGCCTCCGCCCAATCTGATCCAATCCAATCCGTCATATGACTAACGGCCTCCTCCATCAGTGAGGTCGTCCAATCGTTCATCAAAGTCCTTCCCTTCCTGTGGCGAAGGAGACCTACAGGGACAGCAGGAAGCAATGCGTCTGGTGGTCAGGTCTTTGACTCCTGCCTGTCCACACACACAGGACCACGGTGTCAGATTAAGGTCCGGTCAGTGATACGTCGGCAACACGGCCCCTTGACCATCCCGATGGTATTTTTCTTTCAACGAAAAATGGGAGGAAAGGGGTTATGTTTCGTCCTGCGTCTTACTGATATGCTAGTTTGTGTGGGTTGTGCATGTGCAAACGCACGGGCGCGCACACACACACACACACACACACACACACACACACACACACACACACACACACACACACACACACACACACACACACACACACACACACACACACACACACACATACACACACACACACACACACACACACACACACACACGACACACACACACACACACACACACACACACACACACACACACACACACACACACACACACACACACACATGCGTCCTTAGGCAATGCACAGAGACAGGCTAACACACACTCAAGCACAAAATAACAAAAACAAAGGATAAATCGCGGGTCTGAATTCATAATATTCACGTCTTTCCCTCCACAGAAATTCATGTGTCAAACATCAAAATCAAGCTAACCCTTCCAGA
>CM031603.1:6992215-7002215 GCA_018398815.1 Conus ventricosus | reverse complement strand
GTCCACTAGAGCAAAGAGCAATAAAACAGATGGACACATTTTATACTTAGCACAGCTTCTAAGGGACTAACTAGGGCGGGGGAATAGAAACGATATTTATACATACGACTCTATTACGACTGTACGTTTGGTGTTTGCTTGCGTTCGCAAGCAACAGGCAAGATCGAGCCATAACTGTCTTACTGCTGGCTTTGACGCACTAAAAACATATACTTTGCTAATTTAGGTGGTACGCCATTAATTATCAGTTTGATTTACATTCAAGTATTCAAACGGTTACCAACAGGTTTTGCAATACGCAAGATCGAATGTAGACTTTGCTGTGCACTGGTTTGTAATTGTGCCTTCTGACTCTGGACTCCAGATTAGGTACAATACATAAACTATAATATTGAAAATTCATATAGCAGGCAATGAACGAAGGTTGCGGTAATAAAAATTAAATAGAAATAAAAAAAAATAAGAAGAAAAATGACCATTTACATTCTGAAGCCAAGTTATGGTTTAAAGTTTTACTGTAAGATATTTTATCATGCAGTGTAAAACAAACACCCAAGATCACAGATTAAAGTCATTCTTATTCCCGAAGTCATACCCCCCATAGTAATTTGAAAGTCTCAGAAAAGCCTCGCGGTCTCTGTTCGCGAATGACCATGATTATGATAAAAGACACAGCCGCCTTGTTTTCTTGGACTAGAACTGGCACATTCTGGTTTTTTATTGGCACTTTATCTTACATATAAAAATGAGTAACCAAACTATTACGAGAAACTAATGTCCATAATTGATCGGCGCCAATAAAAGCAATCTACTGTGCTCATGCAGTAGACAAAAGCAGCTGACATACTCCCAATATTCCCTGGTATGAGCTGTTTTCGGCTTGGTATAGCTAATTTTTTTTAATAAACTTTGAAGGTGATTCAAGCTGTTTGTTTTTACCAATGATTATCAGGCGATGGCTATGGTGGGGGAGGCAATGGGAACTTTGACACGCCGACATGTAATAGCCCTTACGTTACAGTGGACTTATTGCAAATCCTAAGGCTGTTATTATCGTTAATATTGTGACTCCTGCTCTATAAACTGTGTTCGGATTCGTTTGCTTGAGTTGTGTCTCTTCACATTTAAATTTTTCGGATAGTTTCCTCTTATTCTATTCACTTGAGTTCCGTAATTGGTCTCGGTGGTAGTTAGCACTTCTATTTCTTGCTGATCTCTCTTGTTCAAGATCTTTTGTCTCTTGGGTTTTTCTTTCATTTAATATCACAGGACTAGTTGGCGTCATCAGCCTCAACGACGTTTTTCTTTTTATCTTTTTATATGCACATATAGTTCACCTAGTTTTTGGGCGAAATTGTTTGTTAATTCGCCTCTGATGTCTTCTTTAAAGCATGTGTAGGTCCTCTATTTCTCGCCTTGGGGTAGCTGTGAGTCGTGTATAGTCTTTAAGCTGTTTCTTCTGAAAAATGGTTTCTGCTTCTATTGTATTTATTAATTCGCTGCTGATTGATTTAATACTTTAAGTTCATGTTTTGCATTATGGTTATCTGTCGGGAGTTCTTGTAGGTGTGTTTTGAAAGTTTTAGCAACTGCCTCCGACCGTATTTCGGTATAGCAATGCCAAGGAGATTTTGATTCTTTCAAACTGAGTCTATTTCTAATTGAACCACAGCTAAAACTTTGATGGGTCGGGTTTAGTTGTAAGCGAACAAGTTGCCCTTGATGTTTTTTACAGACATTTGGACATCTTCTAATACCCCCCCAAATCATTTTGGGTTTCTATAAATTCGGGAGGTTCTTGGACTAAACTTTTGTAAATGCTTCGACGTACTTGCTGTTAATTCACGCTGCAATGAGAGCGCTTTTTGTGCGACTGCTGTTGTTGTCAAAGGGTTCATTTCACTCATGTCGTCTCCACGATCAAAAACATCCATTTTCTTCTTCGCTTCAATTCCGGCCATGTTTTTAAATATTTACTTTTTTATTTTGACTTCATAAAAATTGACACAAAAACTAGCAAATGGCTTGATTTCTTGACCCGCATAGGAAAACAGACAGTAAGAGGCCCCCACTGGCGTGAGGGTATTAAACGGAATATTATTTTCCAAATAATCCAATCTACTATTGATGCAGATCAAATTTTACTGTCAATTTCCAGAATTTGGAGCGGGATGAAGTGTTGTGCCTGTGCTCTGCGAGTCTTACTTTCAAAATAGAAGCTGATTCACAAACAGACCAAACAGGGACAGTTGTACAGGAATTTGGGACGGGCAATCGTTAAGAAAATTTCTTATAAAAATTTGTGGGCAAGAAATATTTTCTTTACACATTGGCAGACATATTTTAACCTATTCTGTATCTATCGGCTAACCGGGATGTATGGATGATCTTGCGTTTCAAGATTCGAAAGAAGAGCACTAAAAAATAGAATAGGCGCTGGAGTTACTAAAGACGTCAAAAAGTATGTAAGCAGTAATACATAAGTTTGCGTATGGAAATCGCTTTTCCATTCCCTAGATTTTGAGTTGTTTAAAGCGCATGCACCATACTTTCATGGAGCTTTAAAGAAAGATTGTCATATGAACTAACTTTTAATGAATACAAACGTGTTTATCATATTCAACAGGAAACCGAAGCAAGAAGTTACAGCATTTTGTCATGCGTATTAGGTTTGACGTGTTAGGAAAACCCTAATTTGCCGCAAGGCTTGATTGAGCACCAATATGAGGACACATTTCCATTATATTACGAAAGATTGATTCTGCATACAACATATCCCAGAAGAGAAGCAGGCAGACCTATATGGAATTTTAGTTTTAGCGTCTCAGCATAGATCGCCTTAAGGTATTTTATTGCTGTGCGAGATGAAGAACGTTCAAAAGAGGAAGTGAAAAGTTTTTTAATCCAAAAAATAAAGAAAGCTTCATGTTCGTTTGAGGGTAGTCCTAACAAATCTACGCTAGCGTGGGCTTTAAACACGTATCTCTTTTGATGAAATTAAGAAAATGTTTGGAGGCGGGAGGTGTAGAAAATCCAACAGTTGACCTTGTGTCTAAAGAATACATCTTCATCAATGTTGGCTTGATGATTATTTAACACGAATACGGTTTATGGAGTGACATAAGGTCACACGGAGGATATTTAATCATGCATGGAAGCGGCGAGAAACTGTGAGAGGACGTAATAAACATCCAAATTGATAAAGAGAAGAAGTCGATAAACCGCTTAATGTACATTTGTTTTTAATATATGATGCCGCAGCTGGAATATTGTAAAAAAATAAAAGACTAAAAGATGTAGTTATCTAAATTATTTTTAATTTTAAAAAGCATGTCTGTTCAGGTTTATCCAAATGTGACTACAGCCGCCGCCAAAAGAAGAGATAGCAGGCAATCGGCTGTTTATAGTACTAACCCCTGAAGTAAAAAAACCTTTCAGATTAAACAACAATCCACAAATGCAACAAAAACTTGAGCAGGACCTTTCAAAATACTGCAAAACCAAACGAAGGTATTTCTGTGCTTTATGCTGTTTTACATATGTTAATACTTGAGGAATCGACTATAAGCGCTCTATCTGCAGGATCGAGTTTGGTCTCTTGCAAAGGGCTTAGGCGCACCCGCAGCTTTACTCTAGGCGGGTTGTTCTTTAGCTCTCGGTCTGTGTTATTAGCTGTAAGTGCTATGCTGGCAAAAATTAAAAACTAAAACTCCAAAAGCACTCTGCTATGGTTCAACTATTTTCGGCTAAAATTAGTTCGTTTTGTTTAAACTGACAATAAATAAAGCGTCTTGTTGATCAAACATCATGGTTGAGAATTTAATCGTTTACAGGCCGAATTTTGATGTTACAAAAGACAAAAGTTTGATCTTAAAAGAAAGGCGGAGGTGTCAAGTTTTTCTCAACAGCCAGACCCCGTGAAGATAAAAGGAATGCTTTAAAAAAGTAAACGAGACATTAAACTCTGTTCTAAACTGCTCACAAGTAACAACACCGAAAGGGTGTTTATACTTTAGTTTTTGAGTACAAGCGCAAAAGACCGTTGATATTGATTCTGATTAATTATATTTTTTATTTAAATAAAAATTTTGAGTTAGGAAATGAGCTCAAACATGGCTAAGTTATATGAAGGGCATGTATACGTATTTTTTGTAGATGCTTGAGAGAGAGAGTTTTTCAAGAGCACTGTATGATATTGATCTAGATGTTCATTGATCAGAAACGTGCGGGCAAGCGTTTGTACATGCTATTTCTCATGTTCCAAGTTAAAACTACTAATAGAACCGACAGTTACTGTAATGTTAGATAAATATAAAACTGGTTTTAATCGACTATGTTACAATTAAATGAAGAAATCTAGAGTCGGGTCTCATACTTAACAACAGACTGTTCTTCTCATAACGCCTCTTAACACCCGGTTTTGGGCAGACGAACTGCGTACACAGTTCGACGCTGCCGCCGAAGAAGCCAAAATGAGACGGCTCTGGTTGGTCAGAGGGCGATATGTCTTTGAGATCAGATTAAAACAGGGCTAAGTATGCGCCGATTGTGTAAGGCTTACTTCCACTACCTCCAGCATTAGTTGCAAAAAGAGCCGTTCTAAACATAAGAATACCAGAAACATATGTTTTTATGTGGTTGTGTTCTTGCATGGCTGCATCAAGCCGCAAAAAACGCAGAGAGAGTGTCTAATATCACCCGAACATCAATGATATTAACTTTTTTGTGGGTTGTCATTTCTGTTTGTGTAGACCTTTTGGCTCGGTTTGGAAGAAACAAAACAAACAATAAATGTAATATGTATACACATGGGATGTGGATACAAATTTTGGTGCCAATTAAAGTGTCAAGAACAGGCAACGGATTGGCGAGCCAGACAAAAATCATGTTTGACTTACTACTGGATGCTTTCACAGCGCGGGCTACCGCATTACACATTGATACGAACAATGAGTGACGAATGCAGCATATAAAAGATTCATGGCAAACAAGATTCTGCTAGATATGTTTAACATGAATGCCTTCTGTTCTAGCCGCGGAAAGTGAAATATTAAACATTGTAAAAGTCTGTAGACTGTACTACAGAACTAATTAGCCCCAGCAGATCTAAAGTTAGTTTTAAGAACTGGAAAAAAAACTGCAACATATCTCCATACGTAGTTTACGCAGACTTACGAGTCGCTTTTAAAATAGGTTTTTTCCTTTGAAGGGCCAGCGCACAAAAACTTCGAAAAACGTCTGAATGAGTATTCATCAGATTTGTTCATTTGCCTTCATTATTGTTATAGGTCGGATTGGCGCTCATTCAACTCCAGAATTATACAGGGAAGATGCGGCTAGAAGATTTTTACAGCGCACTGCAGCAAGTGCGTAATGATTGTTCAAATATCTGAATTTATTGAAATCATGATGGAAGCGCTGAAGACATCAACAGTATGACTCAGCACGCATTGTTGGATTGTGGTTTAGGCCTCTCATCAGACGCAGAGATCACAAAAGTAAGAGGACCCATGATCAATTAAGCGAAAGTTCAGAGGAGCGGCGGCTTAACAAATGCATCTTCAACGATAGTTTGATCTAAGACATGGAAGTGCCTGTATTCTTTCATAACTTGGAGGGGTTACGACTACCAATTATAATGAAAGGCAGTGGACGATGCCTTCAGGGTAGCATGCATTGAACAGTCATCAGAAAAGTTAATGTGTTTCACTTTAAATACATGTCTTTTTATGACTTATGAGACAGGATGGGTTCATTAGAGTCAATGGCCATGTCCTAAGTCTGGCCAATATCGGAAGAATATTTTGACAAACTCTTGTTGAAAGGGCGTTTACCCTTATGAGTACATGAACAGTTGGGAAAGGTTTGATGAAGATTTACACTTCCACCTAAAGGCGCGTTATTTAAGACCATAGCGGAAAGGTCATCAGGACTCGATTACCAACATGCTCAAGTTGCGTGCTGAAGTTAGAGTGTAAAAACGATGGGAGACTTTCATGATTCATAATTGAGGGCTGATGTATGTTTGTTGGCGGACGTCTTTGAAAATTATAGAAAGACAGCATGTCCCCATTACAGTTTGGATCCTGCGCATTACATTTCTGCGCCCGGGATGTGTTGGGATCGCTTTCTTAAGTTTACTGGAGTACATATTTGATTTATTGTTGACCTACCAATGATTCAGAATGATTGAAAACGGGATTATTGCGTGGAGGATTTAGTTTATGGCGTTGCATCATTATTGTAAAAGCAACAACAAATAATTGGAATCTTAGATCAAGTAAAAGGTCTATAACTATCTCATGTATTGACGCAAACATCTGTATGGTGGGCATGGGCGCAATCACTACCATAACGTACTTTAAAATGTACACAGTGTACGAATATTATTCAAAAGCAATTATGTGGTTGGGCAGTTTAACGACTGACCTACAGGTGGTTTCATTCTTGAAGTTGACTTAGGAATATCCTCATGAACTCATGCCTTGCATAATGACTATCCATTAGGCAGCAGAAAGTCTAAGATGGATCCAAGAGAACCACCTAATCTTGTGCTAATCTTCGATAGCACAAAAAAATTATGTCTGCAGATTACAGACTTCTACAATTTTATTTTAAGACATGGTTTAAAGTTACAGCTGTTCATCGAATAATGCTTGATCAACGAAACAGTTCATGAAAAACCATACATCATGAAGAATCACTGATTTAGAACTAAAATCCACAGATGCTTCAGTAAAAAGGACTTTTTCAAGATGTAATGAAACAGCTGTTTTGTAAGACTATGGAGAATCGCACAAGCGCAAAGTTGTCAGATTATTCACAGATGAGAACGAAGCATATTAAGCTGACTTCAAAACCTAATTATCAGGACTCCAGATGATTTTCATGATCAGCTTGCTTCGGAATATTGATGAAAGAAAAGGAGTCAAATTAGTCAAACCTAGTTTTTATTGGGTTTTAATGTTTTAGAATTATCAAAGCTTTTGATTGTTTGAGTTTTCTTTATGATACTTTAAGCCCTTGTATCTGAGTCCCAGAGCTACTTTACAACATGAAAGATAGGTTTGTTTTAGATATTACTACTGAAGATATTTTAAAGACATGGAATGGAAGTAGTAAAGGACAATGCAGGATGTTTGTCACGTCCGATGACAACTTAAAGATTCGCCTGTGCATTCAATACTAATAATAAGGTTTTAGGAAAGATGAAGGATGAATTATTGGAAAGGTGATCAAGAGTTATGTGGGGTTAGGTCAAAAATGTATTAAGTATTCGAGCCAGGAGAAATCATTTAGAAAAGCAAGGGAATATCTCGCAGCCGTTGTGCAGTTCAAACATATCACATGACTACTACAAAGAAAGCATTGTTTGGCAATAAGACTTTTCATAATGACACGTAAAACTGCGTCGAGCTAATTACATGAGATCAAACAAACAGTTGTAACAAAGAAGTCATTTGATAGAACAAACAACAAAACGGGTGTTTTGTGAATCAGAGTTTTCTTATGCAATGGGGCACTGGGGAACGTAAATTAATTATAGCGGAAACTTTTGTGTATCGGTGGGATTATCTGCAGTTTGCTTCACAAATGATCTTTGAGGGTCTGGTTGTTTGTTGTGTCAGTTTCTCGTAAATAATACACGGGCCGGATTCATTTTTTTCAATTCTTTTTATTTATATGGATCTACACTCAAAAAACGTGAATCAGTTGCATGAATGAGAGTTGTCCCATTCTGCTTCCCGGTAAATAAAGGTACCTTACTTTTTAAACCAAACAGTTAATAGTTTGCCGGGTGTACTGGAGTCTTCAGCAAACAATTTTATTGTTTTTCTTTTGATCTGCTTTACTGTTTTTAGCCATTTAAATTCTTCATTATTCATTGGCGCAAAACTGAGGGCAGTCGTGAACCATCTGTGTTGCGAGAAGAATTGTCAATCAGTCTCTGTGATACTGTAGGAAAAAAGTCTTTCAGTACTAACTGTTTTGTTTAAAGTTTTCAACTAAAGCATGTGATCTGTGAACAACCGGAATGCCTCTTCTAATAGTAAAACTCTGTGTTTTAACAATAATTGATTCATTGGCCTTTAAATTATTTTCCATCTCACTTGAATCTTTGCGTGGATAGAGGTTAGCGGCACCTCGTGGTATATCTGTTGTATAGAGACAGCACAGACGAAGCATCTTTTGCGTTAATGGCTCTGCATCTTTGTATCTTGTAGCATGTCAATGATGTAAGTGCGTACTTATAATCTTTTTCGTCTAATCATATCAGTGGGTATAAATATAGAAGATCCATTTGTGGGTGTGATCGTTTGGATTTGTTGTTTACATAGGTGGTATCTGTATTCGTTTGGGGCAGGTTAATAAATTTGCAAATGCTTGTTAGAGACCATTCTTTTGCTGTTTGTTCTCTGTACTCCCGCTGCTTGCTTAGCTTTTAATTGCTGTGATGCCCTTCCAATATCCTTTGGGCGAATAATAGATTTTGTTCATTTTTTACTCAGCCAATATATGTGCAACAAAAATACCACGTCGGTAATATCCTACGACATTTAAACCAGATTTCTTGCATCTTTTGTTTTTACTGATGGTTGATAAAAGTCGCTGAATTTTGGTGGGCAATGTCTCGATTGGTTTGCCTGTTACTAGATAATATTTGGTTTTATTGATTGATCAACATTTTTTAAATGGGTTAAGCTGCATCGGGCCCCGTTCTTTTCAGTGTGCTCATTAATAAATTCTTAACTGTTCAAGTCTCTGCTTTCATAGGGTTTCTTGTGCAGCTGCTAGTTGTCCATTGCTTTGTTATGTCATTTTTCTCTCGCCGTCATTCCCCTGGTGTATAAATGCGAAATTACTTCGCTAAAAGCATGCGCTTTCACCACAGCGACGCCTATCATTATTGCGAGGGAAGCCATTTTATAAATGTATTTTTTTCTGTCTATTTATATTGTCTGGGAATTATTCCTTGCTTAACTTGAATTATATTTGTGGCTATAAACCGAAGCTTGCAATGATAGCAATAGATTTTGCGGCATCATCAAAAGTCTTGTTAGCAAGATCTGCTGGTTATTCTTAAACAGGCTTTTACCAAGATGAGTATCCTACACTTAGTACCTCCAATAACAGCAGGAATGGTTTACAAGGTTGGTAAAAAGTTTTTTCGAGTGATCATTTTTATAAATAAAATATTTATTATTGAATAAATACATTGAACAGCGTGGATCTCCTACAGCTACAAGCGCCTAAACCTTCCTGTATTCCCCTAAGAATGACCAAGTTGTGGCCAAGCTGTGTTATGCCCCCAAAAGGAGAGGTGTTTCTTTGGCTGCGTGTGGAAAAACATAAAGTTCCTCGGAAAACTGAATTTAGCATTGAACAGATTCAACAGATGTCGCACAAGAACCATTATAAAGTATCTTAACTGGTATTGAGCGCCGTTGGGGACTAGAATGGTCGAAAAGTGTGGGGCAAAAACGGTTCTTAGTTTGTAACTAAACTAGTTAGTAGATTTGCGCCATTGATTCTGAACAGGATTGTATGTATGATTTAACGCAGGATCCAGTTTTAACAAAGCATTAGAGTCTCTAGGGTATGTTGTGGATCTGTATTACAGTATTTGGAACATTGTTATCGCCATTATTCATGGGATTAATAACTTTTAATATTATAGATTTTATTTTCCTTCTAAATGTACGAGCTGGAAATATCAGCTAGAATCAGAAAACACTGAATCAGGTGGAGAAAGTAGCCAAGCCAGAAAATCAGCAGAAAACGCTGAATCAGGTGGAGGCCTTTAAAAATCCTTGGGCGTGTTGATGGAAGGAAAAAAATTAGCAGAGTGGAACAGACAAAAAAAATTAATGTTACAGAATATGACTATCATGAATACATAGCCGCCAACGCCAGAACAAGTTTGATTCTGCCAGCTATAAAAACTCCTGTGATACAAGGGCACCAAAGTCTTCATGGTATATTGAAACTTAAAACGGTT
>CM031603.1:6968550-6987115 GCA_018398815.1 Conus ventricosus | reverse complement strand
ACTATTCTAAAATTCTCAATGATTCACCTCAACATTTTCCCCTTCTTGCTGCGTTTCCTAAGTTTCTAAGAAAGCCACCAGTGATGCTATTGCCGCCGTGGAATCTTTGCCAAGGATTTTCCATTTTCGTTATGTAAAGGGTTATCCTGTCATTTCTTTACGAGTTGTACGTTAAACTGGCATTGGAAGGCATTTCCATTGTCAAGTCCAGTACCCTCCTAAGCCCCGAATGGCTTTTTTATTGTCCTGCGTTCATGAAGTCGACATGTCTTGGGAACCATTTTAAGGAATGCGAGAAATAAAGTTGCGTCACTAAATCGTAAAATGACCAGACCCAAATGCCAATAGACTAGCAACAATCGTTTCGACGCGAGATTTACTTAGTGAATAAAACTGTGTCACAAGACTGTGCCGAACCAATTGAAGTGGAACAACGAAAGTTACTAGGTTTCCTGAACAGTGCAGATTGTAATGAGTCGTGGGAATCGACGTAGATGAGGGGGGGGGGGGGGGGGGGGTGCTGCACGAATGCAAAAACTCCCAGCACATGCAAAAGACAGGACCTGGTCTCTAGTGTCGCTCTTGTCCCGTGCTTGTGGAGAGGTCAGTTCGAATTTGTTGAAATTGAGCTCGGACCTGCTCTCTCAGGCTAGTTGTTGGCAACATCAGGTGTACACTGGGCGTCGAGAGCCGTACGCATTTCCAGGCTTTACACAGCCAGTATTGTTTTTGTTGTCTCACCTTCTCTTCATAGGAAGGCGAGTCCTCGCCCCTCAATGCTAAGCACTTTACTGCAAACAAAGGTGGAATATCCGTGTGTATGGATTGACCCGAATTGCGTAATCTTGTCTGTATCATACGACATAACCGTGTTTCCCTTTATACACGGCCAAAAACAAACTAAAGGGTTGTGGTCTCAATGGACATAGCCTCAGCCTCGTGTTCTGCATCGTGGTAGAGTGAAAAAAAAACAACCAGCCAAATACTCCATAATGAGTGGATCCATTAGATGAATTTATATAAAACAATGTTTACAAACATCAAAGAAAAGACAAATAGGCCGATTGTTTCAAAAAGAACAACCCACAAGTACATCGACTCACTCACGGAAGTGAAAAGCTGTCTTATAGGTTGATTATTTCGAGTGTTCAATACACACACACACGGGACACACTCACACACACACCACACACACACACACACACACACACACACATACCCACACACACACATGCACGCGTGAGCGCGACCACTCACACACACACCTCCACACACACAAACACACACACACACACACACACACAACACACACACACACAGCAAACACGCGTGAGCTTCGCGCAGCACACACACACACACACACACGACACAAACACACACACACACACACACACACACACACACGACACACACACAGTGTTGGGAGTAGAGAGAGAATAGAAACTTCAGAAGGAAATAGCTGTGTGTGACATAAATGACGGAAGCCAGTGGAAGGCGGCACATCCAAATTTTGGACGGGGGCTATCATCGTATTGATCGGTAAAAGGGAGTTGATGGATGCACGGATAGAGGAGTTTCGCGGAATGCTTATTCAAAGAAAAAGAAACACCTATAAGAAAAGGAATTTTCAAACAGCTTATATTAAGAACGTATAAGCAAAGTGAACTCTTTGATTTTCCTGGCTAAACTTATTATGTGAGATTTGTGAAAGGAGAGTTTAGAGGGACACAAGTGTGATATATAAAATTTTTATTATCATTTCTTTTTTTTTCTTTTCATCTTTTTTCAGCTTTAAATATTCTGTGCAATCTGAACAACAATTACTCTCCACCTTTCTGTCCCCCCCCCCCTGTTTTTTCCCCCCATCCCATCACCCTACATAAACACCACGAGGGTTTTTGTGTCCCACTGTCAGCAATCTATGGAAATGTCAGAATCAATATTATGTAAACTAGCTGGGCTTTCAGCAACTAGTGGAAATGTTCACAGTATCATATTATTAACTGGCTGGGCCTGTCAGCAATCTATTGGAAATGGTCAGTAGCATATATCATATATAGTGGAATATCAATGTCTTGTTATTATATCTAGTGGAAATATCAGTATCATATTATCATATTAGATGGAAAGTATCAGTATCGTATTAAACATAATTAGTTGAAATAATCATTATGTTGTTATCATAATGGCCCCCAGCTGAGAGACTGCACTGTTGTTTAGTAGGTTTGTGTAGTGGTGTTCACTTGAACCTGCTCTGCGATAGCGATACCTGACACCACCTTCTAACCATTCATTTCAGTTTCATGATTATTTGTTTACAGCACAGCAGCAATGGGGGGGAGGGGGGAGGTAGGGTATGGGGGCATATCAAGTCTTTTTGTGCAAATCGATTTCATTGCAGTTGACCCACCCCTTCCACCCCCTCCTTTACCCCCCCTCCCCCCACCCCATCCTACGTCAAAATCCGCCATATTGGGGTTCCTTGCAGAGTGCATATTGTTGTTTCTTCTTCACTTTCGATCTTTCAGCAAAAACAAAAACTCTCGAGACATCTGAGATACACATGAAGACTCACTGAAAATACTCAGTAAAATTCTAACTGCTATCACAAACTGGAATTCACTAACATACAGTATTTGTTATATTCATCTCTAATTTGCATGAACGACAAGAACAGCTATGGTGCAAATCTGTTATCAAGAGCCTTGTGAGCTGCTAGTATGAGGACATAGGGGGGAAGGGAGTGAAGGGTGAGAACGAGTTTTCATACGGCCAGATTTGGTACCTGTGAATCGTGAGTGGACAGTGTTAAGTAGTATGATGGTTGATGAGATGTTGCACTTTATAAATAAATTTGATATTATATTATAGATAGGCATTCCCACCATATCAACTAAAGGCCATGGCCCCCAATACCCCGCCCCTCGTCGCCCTTTGGAGAGAACTAGCGAAAATTCAATTCATGTATGCAAACCATCACTCATATGAAAACTGGTCAATACATTCATGCGGTCAGCAATATGGCGGAACACGCCAACCGTCGTGGCACGAATCCAACATGCGATCGATTTGACCGGGAATGGGATCGATCGCCGAGAGTTGACCGCACTGGCGCCTCGAATAGTAAAATACCCCTATAGATATGCAAACAGAAATATGTTTTATAAGCAATCAGATACAAACGAATAAGAAACCTATGACTAGAATATGGAAAAAAGAAGTATCAGAGGACAGCTATCTTACAAAGCTGTCGCACAGTCTAGACTTTAGAATGGAGGACACCAGATCCCACAAGCTGTCCTGACATACACCAATGATAGAAAAGGACATCAAGTGCATGCCAGCTGTAAATTTCATAGCGATGACAAGGAAGAGATCAGAGGTAATTATTTTACAAAGCCAGCCCACACTTATATTGCATGGAAAGAAGAAGATTTTAGATATATACGATCATTGGCGGCATCGCAAAGCCTTGACAGAGGATGATTCAGATGTTTAAAAAAGCCTGTCACAAGACATCGTTGTGTAAAGGGGGGCATCGGTCTTGTAACCCCTGTAACATCCATGACATTGATGGAAGAAGGACGCAAGGTTGTACAAGATCTCACCATCATGCATCAAGGCTGTTGGTCCTCCTCACGTTGTCAAGATGGTTAAAGCTGAGTCGGTCAAGAAAATTGATGATGTTGTTTTACCAATCAAAGAGTCATTGAAAAAATTAGTGTGTCCTCATTGATCAAACGCTCCTATGCAAACCAAATATCTGAAGATTTTTGTCGTTCTTTGCCATCCTGGAATTGCGACGTATTGCTTCTATCGCGGTCTATAACCTTTCCACACAGGCAACAATCAGACTAAGCACCGCCATGGTAATGTCTCCGATAGACTACTGTAACTCTTTTTAGCAGGACTTCCCTTCAGAACAGCATGCACGATTACAAAGGGTGGCCAAACAGAGCGCTCGGCTGTTCACAAAACAGACGTAAAAATGAGGCATTTTACACCTTCGCTACGTGAACCCACTGACTCCCATCAAATATCGATGCAGTTTCAAAATCGCAGTCTTTGCCTATCGTTTATCTTTTGATGGGACACTCCCACATAAGTCTTGTCGGCTTGCTCTGTCACCTATCAAACTTCTCGGGTCTCCATCGAATCATCTACTCAAAAACTTCTGAAAATCCCTAGGGCGGCTCGTTAAAGACAGTCCGGTGAGAGAGTATTTTATCTTAAGTAAGCCCACTATTTGGAATTCTTCTACTACAGCTTACAGAGACCTGCCTACATTATCTACATTCAAGTCAGAGTTAAAAACATGCTTCTTTAGGAAAGCCTTCTTCAACCATATTTATATGTCGTGTCAATTATTCTGACCTGACTTTTTATGTACTGCAATGCAAAACTGTATTGTTACGCTTGAACCGTGGAACTAGATAAGTGCGCTGTGTGTCGATAGGTGTGTGTGTGTGTGTGTGTGTGTGTGGTGTTTGTGTGTGTGTGTGTGTGGTGTGTGGGTGGTGTGTGTGTGTGTGTGTGAACACATGCTAGATGCGAGTGTTTGAGATGAGTGTTGAGAGCAGTGAGTTGGACCCAAGAATTGCGCCAATAATAAAATCCATATAATGTTATTACATCTCATGCATTGATGGAGGAAAGGACGCTGGGTGTGTATAACTGATTGTCACAACTCATGCCATTTTAATCGAGAATGTACGCTGGTTTTGTCACAATGCAGACACATCCATGCCATTGATGGAGGAGGACATTAGGTCCTCACAAAGCTATTCACAACCTCACAGCGTTTGACAGATGGAGTCAAACAGGTATGTTTTAAGTAACTGTCCACTTGTCAATTCCCTGTTGGAGGAATGACATCAGTGCCTTTTCTTTTAAACAACGCATCTAAAAGCATTGACAAATGAGAATCCTCAGGTATTTACAAAACTGTAACCATTTCATATCCTATGACAGGAGTTGTACACTGGGTGCTTTCAAAACTATAACATGGTCATACCTTTGACAGAGGAATACCTAGGTGCTTTCAAAACTATAACATGGTCATACGCTATTGGACAGAGAATACGATAGTGCTTTCCAAATCAATAACATGTCATATGACCTTTGACACGGATACACTGGGTTGCTTTCCAAACAATAATATGTCATATACTTTGACAGAGGATTACGCCTATGGTGCTTTCAAAACTGTAACATATCGATATACCTTTGGCAGAAGGAGTTAACGGCTAGGTGCTTTACAAAACGGTTCATAGTTCATAACCAAGATTAATATCACCTAATACCTATAAAACAATCATATTCCATGGATTGGACAGAGGAGAAATCAGGATTCATACACAAAGCTGCCCCATGGCATAGTGTCAACAGAGACGAATTCTAGACCTTCAAATAGCTGACATAAGTCCTACATTCACCAAGGACACCAGATATTAACACTGTCTAAAACATTGCAAAGACAAGAGTAAGAAACCAAATGTTTAGACAGCTTTCACATGTGCATAGTGTCAGTAAGGGGACGACACCAGATGTCTAGACAGCTGTCCACATGGAATATGTGGTCAGTAAGGACACACCAGATAGTCTAGACAGCTGTCACATGGCATAGTGTCAGTAAGTGACGACACCAGATGTCAAGACAGCTGTCCACATGGGCAAAGTGTCCAGTAAGGACGACACCCAGATGTCTATACAGCTGACCACAATGGCATAGTTGTCATATGGACGACACCAGATGTCTAGACCGCTGTCACAGGCATAGTTTCAGTCAATGGACGACACCAGATGTCTAGACAGCTGTCACATGGCATAGAGACATAATGGAGCGACACCAGATGTCTAGACATCTGTCACATTGCATATTGTCATTAAGGGACTACACCAGATGTTTAGACAGCTGTCACATTGCATAGTGTCAGTAAGGGACGACATCCAGATGTCTAGAGCAGCTGTCACATGGCATAGAGTCAGTAAGGGACGAACCAGATAGATCTAGTATACATCTGTCACATGGCATAGTGTCAGAAAAGGACGACACCATATGTCTAGACAGCAGTCACATGGCATAGTGTCTAGTAAGGGACGACACCAGATGAATAGTTGACATCAGTCACATGTCATAGTAGGGTCATTACGGGGGCCGCAACAACCAGATGTTTAGAGACAGCTGGTCAGCATGGCATAGTGTCAGCAAGGGGCGACACCAATGTCCTAGACAGAGCTGACACATGGCATAGTGTCGGCAAGGGAACGACACGAATGCTTCTAAAGCTATTAAATTGTCGAGTTTTGACAGAAGAGATCAGCTTACAACAGCAACCACATCGTGTTATGTCGGCAGAAGAGATCACTTACACAGCTACCACATCGAGTTATGGCGACAGAAGAGATCAGCTTACACACAGCTTACCACATCGTGTTAATGGGCGTGCAGAAGAGGGAACAGCCAACAACAGCTACCACAACGTGTTATGGCGGGCAGAAGAGATCATCTTACACAGCTACCACATACGTGGTTATGGCGACAGAAGAATCAGCTTACACAGCTACCACATCTTGTTATGGCGGCAGAAGAGATTCAGCTTACACCTCTACCATACCATGTGTTATGGCGGGCAGAAGAGATCAGCTTCACAGCTACCACATCGTGTTATGCGGAGAAGAGGATCAGCTACAACACAGCAACCACATCGTGTTATGGCGAGCAGAAGATATCAGCTTACACACTACTCACATCGGTATTTATGGCGACAGAAGTTGATAGACAGCTTACACAGCTACCGACATCGTGTTATGGGGCGCAGAGAGAATCAGCTACACAGCTACCACATCGAGTTATGGTGCTGCAGTGAAGAGATCAGCTTACAACAAGCTACCACATACGTTTAATGGCGGCATAAGAGAGGCACGAGAGTCTTGGAAAGAGGTGAAAACAAACGTCAACGACCAACCACAAACATCAAGAACCACTTTGAACGAGCAGGGAAAAGAGACGCCCAATAACTTGTATAACATGTCCTTAAAATGGGATCACACATGGACAGCTATATATGTCTGACTTCAAACCAGTCGCATTGATACATCGCGGAGCTGGTTTTACTCTGAAGTAACACGAAAAAAGTCAAATAAACAAAAGACAAACAAACAAACTCCAACAAACCTTAAAGTCCATATGGAACAGTTGAAAAGGAATCCAAATACGTAGTTTTGATCATGATTGGAGTAATCACTGAGTTTGTACACCTTGTCGAACCAAGCAAATTTAGACTCAGTTTTCTTGAAATTGCCTGTTTGGCTTGACACCACTTTAAAGAAATGAATACTATCAGCATGGCTGCATTCCAAACCCCCTCCTTTCCACCTTCTGTCGTTCCTCTCCTTCTCCTGTCTGCCTATCCTTCAACTCCTCCTCCTATCAAGTACTCAAGATCTAATCCCCAACACCACATTTAATGTCCAAAACTTTCCCCTCCGGATGACACTAGACTCAGCCCATCCCCCCAACCCCATCCCATTCTCACCCCAGCCATATACCTTAGTGCCTCCTTCCCGTAAGGGAAGAAATCACCAGCATAAAACCCATGCCGCCTTACACCCTGCTTGCCCTATAGAAGATACAAGTCCCAGCGCACCGGTGACGTCAAAAATCCCTCTATAACGCTTTCATTTGTGAGGTGGCACGCGCCGCAACAACGACTTCTATCGAACCGTCACGTTTTACCTTCAGGGCATTGGTACACTGCAGCTGGTGTGGGGTCGCCTGCCTGCCTCCGCTGCGTCCCAAATCCCCTAGCTATTCTGACAATAGTTGTAGCGGTCCTATAACAACTTAAAGTGAAACCATTGCATTAATCAGTACTATGCAGTACAGTTGGCCTGTCCTGGCCTACCATATGAGGAACTAATAACATGTGCAGCATGAAGCCCATTTTATACATTTGCAACACAATGAACAAATGCAGTACAAACAAGGTAGCATCAGAACATGTTAGGCATGATAATCAGGTTTTGAACATTACACTCCCTGCCCTGTGAGTGTGCAATTCCAGTTCCGTTCATACTACAACTAACAGAAAATGAGCAGAATTGAAAACTTGGTCAGTTGTATTGAATCTTTGAAATCCTTTGCACATTAAATGCGATTTTTTTAAATTGGTTTTTTTTTTTTCTAATGCACAAAAATGCGACCTAAGGATGATTCTTCCTTATTAATGTCGGAATGAGGTCCTTTTTTGACTTCTGTCACCTGACGACAAACCTCAACCGCAACTCGACATTCCTCTCCCGCTAGTGTCAGTGAGGTTCCACTTCACGACTAACTTGAGATCATTCAAATCTCAAAGCAAGTCTCTCGACAATTTTTTTTCTCTCGCACTTTTTGCCGAAACATTAACTACCCAACTCTCAAGTCAAGCTCAGCAAACGTGCTGATAATGATCCTGAACCACTACTTATCGTCAATTTACGGGTTAAGTCTGTTCAACTTTTCCAGTGAAACGATTTCCCATTTGAAAATAGTTTTCCGCAAAAACACCAAAAAGTAAATATCCGCAGTATGTGTCTGTTGGAAATTAACATTCATATTTTTTTTTTATGTATTAAATTGTTTTTTGATCTTGTGGCAGGACCAAAAACATGTTAGAATTTTGATTGTTTGAAAAATGATAATGTCCTAAAGTAAAGGTTACCTAAACTTCCAGGAATGCCGTTATTAGTTCATAATTTCCGCCATCCTCATCATCATCATCATCATCATCATCATCATCATCAACCATCGGGCGTCCAGCATCAGCTCTACCCAATATTATCATTATTTGTAGTAATTATTTTATTATTTTTACCCAATTATACTACTACTACTACTACTATTACTACTACTACTTACTACACTACTACTACTACAACTATTTACTAGTAACACAAACAAACAACCAACTACTACTACTACTACTACTACTACTTGATAATGATACATAATGATGATGATGATGATGATGACTACTATTGTTGTTTTTGCTGTTGGGTGTTTATTCTCAGCAACCACCCGACTAACGCAATAACCGACTGGGCCCTCCTTGCCAGTGACGTGACCAACCTCACGGAGTACATCGACCTGACCCAACTACGTGGACAACGGGGAAAGGTAGCTGAACAGCAAGCAAAGAACGAGCGCAAACGTCAATAACTACCCGTGCTGCCCAGGCCCTTTCCCGTACATCTGTCTTCTACCTGCACAATCCGCCGGAGGGTCCACTACTACCTCTCAACGTATCATTCCCTGCATGCTGCTGTCCCAGCCTGTCTCTCACGGGTAAGGTCTGGGGGGGAGTGGGGAGGTGGAGTGCAGGAGGGTCTAGGTGATGAAGATTGGAGAAAGTGAGAGTGACCATAAGACACGCTGTGCGTCCCTCCAGACCCAAAGCAATTGCCACTTAAAGTACTATCTGCAGGATTTGAGAATCAATTGAATCAGAAATTCAAAGATTGACCAGTTCTTGTCAAAACATGAAATATCCGGAAGAAAAATGACTTAACATCTGTCTCTCAACTTGTTATGAAGCGCAGCCTATTGTTGATTCAAAACCGAATTTTAATAGACAACATCAGCCCGACAATTATGAGCATCCGCTAACAGCAAGTTCTTATTAATGATATGTACCAGTCTATTGTTCCTGTTTCAGAGATGTCGCACCTGATTTAATCCTTAAATTTCAAATGGAGATTGATATTTTTCATCGGGGAGGAGGGGAGCTGGAGCACAACTTTTAACGGAAGAAAAGATTTTTAACGAAGTTTCGTGTGTGTTTTTATGGTATTATAAAGGACTTGTGTGAATGATTTTGTTTTGTTACTTGTGATTGACAAGTGAGTGTATGCGAGTTAGTAGTGATTTAATTACGTGTTAATAGTTAGAATGACGTGCTAATAGTGATGTATGACGTCATGATTAGTGATGAATAACGTGTTGACAGTGATGAAATGCGTGTTGATGGATGTATAGTGTGAAGGTAGTGATATGTAATGGGTTTTAGGATTTTGGGACTGTTTGTATTGATGTGATGACGTGTTTGAGAATGATGTACAAAGTGCTGATATTGATAAATGACGGAAAGATAGTGAAGTAATAACCGTGTTGGTAGTTATGTATGACGTGGTAGTGATTTCTGGACATGTTGATAGCCAAAGCAGATCTCCGGATAGAGATGTATGTGTTTATAGAGATGCATGTGCAGCTAGAGATGCATGGTGTGTTGCTAGTCAATAATTGTAGCTAGTTGGTACTACGCGCGTGTGCTAATGATTGTTATGGTACTTTGCAGTGATGCGCTGATGAGCTGCATCGATAATGATGTCCGGAGTATGAAAGTACGTACTGATATTGACTTAAAGAGCGTTGTTGTACTAAGTATCGTATGTGCCGGAAGTGATGTAATTGGAGGTGATGTACGATGTGTTGATCTAGTGCGGTGTAATTAGCGTTCACGATGAACATACATCAATGATTCGTTGTGATGTATAACTCGTTGCTAGTGACGCAGAAATGCTGATTAGATTTGCAGTTGAATAACACTTTGCAACAGTCACGCTTGATAGCAAACTACGTGATTCATGGCAGACAATGAATCGATATACTGAAAGTGATTATGTCATACAGGGAGAGAAGAAGTTTCACTATTGGTGATGAATGATATCCTACGATAGAAATGCCCTAAGTGATTGATACAAAGTACTGATAGATAATGTTTGATTCTTGTTGTAGGTGTGGTGTTGTGTGTTGTGTGTGTGTGTGTGTGTGTGTGTGTGTGTGAGTGTGTGTGTGTGTTTTGTGTGATTTTTGTGTGAGTGTGTTTGTGTGTGCGGCGTGTGTGTGTGTGTGTGTTTGTGTGTGTGTGAGTGTGTGTATTAGTGTGTGGTGTGTGTGTTTGGTTGTGTGTAGTGTGGTTGTGTGGAGTGTGTTTGTGTGTTTGTGTGTTGAGTGCGTGTGTGTGCGTGTGTGCGTTGTGGTGCGATGCTTGTCGTGTGTGTGTGTGTGTGTGTGTGTGAGTGATGTGTGTGTTTCATTGTGAGTGTGTGTGTTGTGTGTGAGTGTGTGTGTGTAGTGTGAAGTGTGTGTGTGTGTGTGAATGTGTTTGTGTGTGTGTGTGTGTGTGTGAGTGTGTGTTTAGACAGGCTCATCCTGTTGCCGCCCGACAGCGGGGAGAATGTGACACTGGGGCTGACAGTACTGTTGGATTTCTCTGTCTTCATGCTGCTGGTGGCGGATAACAAGCCGCCCACCACCGAGTACATCCCGCTCATTGTCAGACATGGAGGGGATTGAGGTGAGGTATGGGAGGGGTTCCATTTATTACTGTCACAAACAGGACAGTCGAGCTTACGCCAGCATGTCATGTGCAACGCACAAAGTCCAATATAGCTGCTGCGAACAGTACGCACATAAACTTTGTGGTGTGTTGTGTGTTTGTGTGTGTGGTGTGTTTGTTTGGTGTGTGTGTGTGTGTGTGTGTGTGGTGTGTGTGTGTGTGTGTGTTCTCTCATGCACACACATCACACACACACACACACACACACACACACACACCACACACACACACACCACCCCACACACATACAGCACACACACACACGCACACAGAGGGAGCGAACAATGGCACACATACATACAGGTTGTAGGCAGACACTCGCTCAAGACCGAATCTATGGATGCATGTTGCTTACAAAGGGTATACTGAAATTGTGACGAGACTGCGTCAGCGCTGAAACACAAGTCCGAGTGAGTAAGCACCGCATGTGAACACGTGCGGTGCGTCTGTGTGGGGTGCATGTTTTTATGTGGCTCGCGTGTATAATGCATTAGTGTGACAGGTCAGAACATTGTACAGTTAATTCAATAATTAGATCCGATAAAGAAGAGAGAAGAGTAATAACCCAGTCTATTCCTGACCTGTGCTGATGACTAGCAGTCTGACTGTGCAGGTCGATCAACCTACGGTCAATCAAGGCCATGAGCGGCGCTGGTCCTTGGCCCTGTCCGTCATTCGATCCTGCAACTGCAACCACCGTGGCGCCAAGCTGCCAGCTCCACCGGCCTCCACGCCTGTTCGAATCCTGCCGCGAGGGCAAGTCCCCGTGTCTGATGCAAGCACCCTGCGCCACCTTGGGCGCGCGGTGGTCACCGTCTCTGCCGAGGCCCCTCCTTCCCTGCTCCTGCCCGGCAGCCACAAGCGCACCCGCCTGCCCCTGCTCCGACCCCGGCCTGCACGCAGATGCCGCCACGTCCATCTCAGAGCCGCGTCAACAACGGCGGGCAGAACCACAATCATTGACTTGGGCATGTAAGCGTTGTCCTGGTAGGGGAGTCGCCGTGAGGACTCGGCGTCACACCACCCCCCCACCCCCACCCTCCACACGGACACATCACCCCAACGCGACGAGGAGGAGGAGAGGGATAGAGTGGCAGAGAGTAGGAGGAGGAGGAGGATGAAGGAGGAGAGAGAACGCGAAGGGTAGACAACCACCGCGAAGGAATCGAGCGGGATATCTTGTACTACCTGAGGGCGAGTGTGGAGGCTCACGAGAAGACCAGAAGGACAGTTAGCGTGAACGAGTGGCAGGGGTGGCCCGCGTGCTGGGACAAGTTCTTCTTCTGGTGTTCGTGGCATCAACCGCCATCACCACCCTCGTCCTCCTCGTCTTCACCCCCAATGACCAAAGAGACACCTTTCCCCGAGTCGTGACGTCGTTTTTAGGTTGGCGCCCCTGTGATTGTTTGGTGCTGCTGTGTTGGCCAGGAGGAGGGGGGTTTTTGAAGATTGTTCACAGAAAACACCCCAGTTCTCATGTGGCACCTGCATGCTGTGAAGACAGTGACTCTGAATGCTGTGATGACATGTGCCACCTGCAATGCTGTAGACATTGTGCTCCCTGCATAGCTTTGTGATGACATGTGGCTCCTGCATGCTGTGATGACATGTTACTCCTTCAAGCTGTGATGACATTGTACTCCTGCATGCTGTGATTGACATGTTGGACTCCTGCATGCTGGTGATGTGACTTTTCTCAATACTAAGGCATTGTTACAGCCCACATTTCTCAAGGTCGTGACGTCATAACTGCATTTACACCATAGTTGAAGGTGCCGAGACCTCATCAAGAGGTTGGATCAGAAAAGCCTGTTGACGAGAAGCTGGTGATGTTTCACCCGTTGTCTGAGTAGTTGCAAGTCGTCTTCTCTTAATGTGACAACGCCCACGATCGCGATGCTAAAAAAAAATTTTCATTTTTATAATTTTCACTCTTTATTCACTTTGCAATGGCATTTTATTTTTCAAAATGGGCGATCGTGATTTTGCATTAATCAAATGATAGCCTACATCTTGCTGTTTTCCTTTCTTTCCGATGACTGGCAATGTGCTTTTGCTTTATGAAAACAACCGTGACAAAATATGTCCAATTAATGCTTCAACGAAAACATATCTGAACGATGCAATGATTTTGAAATTCCCGATGTCACAGCTGTCGCTAACAATTAGAGAGGGCGAAATAATCAACTGCTTTTGAAACTTGCCGAATTATTAATGGTTATGCTCCATACGGTTAGCCGGGTAATGAGAGTATGTTAAAACTAATTTTTTCGCTTTACCTTGATGTTGCTTGAGCCGTTAACAAGGAGCACACGGAGATTGTCACGTGTCAACTATACCTAAGTGGTCTGGCCATGTGACATAATCTCTGTTGTCACCAACTTAGTAATCTGCGTCTGCTTGTGGTCGTGTCCGTGTTTCTTCCTTCTAGTTAAACTAGTCATCGGTGCCCATGTGGGAGGCGTCAGCAGAGTGAGAGAAAAGCATACCATGGCGACTGTCATGACGTGCTGTGATATGAGCCATGGGATACAGTTGCTGCTACATTATCTGCTGGAAAACCATGGGCGTCTTGCAGCTCCAACCCAACCAGACCACAATATGGAAAGCGTGCCGTTCATGATGTAACGGTCTAAAATCGAATAATCACCTTCCTTCCAATACGTTGCTGACTTGCTTCATCAAATGCATGTAAGAAATTTCAATCCAAAAAATAGTCAGAAAGGCATTATACATATTCATCAAATGATTAATGTGTATCATCATTTCACAGTTTTTCATACTCTGCTAATCATGTAGTTGCTATGCATGGACATCACTTTTCAATAAATTGAAGTCGAGCTGCACATTTGCAAAAAAACCCCCACAAAAAAACAATGTCCTGCTTGCAGTGGCCCATACACAACGCTGGTAGTGCTTGCCAAAAAAACAAATCAACTCTGCAATGTGACCTTGAGTTCAACTGATACTTTGACAAGTTGACTGACAGAATTTTTGAGCGACCGTCCGGCATGCCAGTAACATCCACCCAAGAGAGAGGTGGGGACCTCCAGCCTTACCTATGGCATGGAATTCAGAGCTTGGAGGCGTGCAGTCGGTTTGTTGTGTGAGATGGGATGTACTCCTGCTCATTACCGTGGTCTTCTATGAACTATCACAGTTCATGCTTGATGTTCTTCTGTGCATGACTGTTTGCAGATCGTTGTTTCAATCATTGGCTGGGTAATCGGGAAAGAAACTGACAGATGATGAGAAAATGAAAATAACATATTCCATAAAATGGAACTGCAGGAACAGGAGAAATTGAACGACGAAATAATAGTTTGCATTCTTCTCTCTCTCTTCTCTCTCACCATGCACTCTCTCTCTCTCGTCTCACAACAACTCACTCTCTCTCGTCACTCTTCTCTCCATCTCTCTCTCTCTCTCTTCTCTCTCTCAACTCTCCTCTCTCTCTCTCTCTCTCTCCACACACCTCACACACTCTCTCTCTCCATTTATTTTCCATTTCAATTGCCTATAAAACGCCAGTTTCATTCCGACAACTGAGAGGCAATCATCTGTACCCGCTAGATAGGTAATCGCCAAGTAAAAAATTGACATTTGAAAGAATAAGAATTTCACCTCCAAAAACCGTCAGAAGAACATAGCACCAAGTGAATAAAACTGGGTTACCCCGCCCCAGCATCTTTGTTGTGAGCAACCTGTAATCAAAGTGTTCAGCACTGTCAAAGGGAGTGGACGTGAAAGGTTGGGCAATTCAGCACTATGACATAAGATTAACAGTGTCGGCTGACAGCTGGGAGTGACTGACCACCACGATGTACCGCTGACTGACCATCAATGTACCGGCTGACTGACACCTCTCACATGACCGTGGCTACTGACACCTCAATGTACCGGCTGACTGACACCTCAATGTACCGCTGACTGACACCACAATGTAGCCGTCTGACTTACACCTCAATATACCGGCTGTACTGACACCTCAATGTACCGGCTGACTGACACCTCAATAAACCGCTGACTGACACCTCCAATTACCGCTGAAGACTGACACCTCAAGTACCGGCTGACTGACACCTCAAAGTACTCTGCATGGTTTTTAATTGAATTATTTGAGTGGACGTTTAGCTCACGTATCCATCCAACCATGTTTCTCGTTTTAAAAATGTCAAACGGCAATCAGTTTATCATTAAATTTATTAAAGCTGTAACATGCCTTGATGAGAAAAGTCACAATAATTCTGCATTGTAAAACTAATTGAAACAACAGTCAATTGTTCATTAACTGATTGAAAACTCACGCAGATAAAAGGTATGTCAGTGACGCGCGAAGTAACGTTAGATTAGACATAAAATATGCTTTTTTGTTTGTTTGTTTTAGTTTGTATTGTTTTTTTTTGCAATAATCTGTAATGATTACATCAAATATATCATCAAATTTGAGGCCTTATCGATGATTGTAATGGGGGTATCAACACTACATAAAATAAAAAAACACAAGAGCTGATAATTATGAGGATCACACCAACTATATTGTTCTTCACATTTGCTGATGGTTTCAGACAATCCCCGCTTTCGTTAATGTTCTTCATCTTTGATAGTCTTCAAATCAAACTTTAAGCATTATCGATTTTCGTCGAATCAGTCCACAGTTATCACGTTCAGAACCAGGCTCCAATGACCCCAACTTCCTAACACGTCTGGGGGGGGGGGCAAGCAGTCCTAGTCGTCAGAAAAATCCTTCAAAGATCTCCTGACAAACATTGTCTGATGGTCTTCTCTCTCCAATATCTGACATTCTCTGGATGTATACTCGCTTCTAATTTTCCACCTGGTAGTGCTAACAGATTTAAACGTATCCCCACCTTTCTTAACATACTCTGATGGTCCACGCCTTTCTGAACATCCCTTGCTGTTACAACAAGCCTAAAGAGAAGTTGCCATGGGTTGGCAACACTGGCATTACGTGGGGCCAGTGCCACATTGCTGGATGAATGTTGTATGAAAAAACATTGTGGAAAGGACATTGAAGGGTACATTCGAGTGACGTCATCAGTTGTGGTAGTAGTGAGGGCGCAGAACCGCTTTGCAAGTCACACATGTTTTACCCTTACTCTGGTGGTTTTCAACTGCATGTATTTCTAATATTTATAAATGTCTCCTATGATCCTCAACTTTCTAAACATCTTCTGGTGGCTCTCAACGTGCTTTCTCTGGTGGTTTTGTGTGTGTGTGTGTGTGTGTGTGTGTGTGTGTGTGTGTGTGTGTGGTGTGTGGTGTGTGTGTGTGTGTTGTGTGTGTGTGTGTGTGTGTGTATGAAAATCTAACTTCTAAGTGCTGTCTAGATATGGATGTAATTTTTGAAAACGTTTTTCTGGTAGTCGTAAATCGCAAAATGCGTAAACAAAACATGGGCTCCGAATTCATGAACATTTTTTCGATAAAATTGACATTTGTAGAATCCTCAGGTGAACGCAAATGCTGACAACAAACCTTGACAACCAATTTCTTTCTCGTTGTCGTCTTCATTCACATTCATGCTCTTTAATCATAGTAAAGCCCTAAGGCTTACACATCTGTCTGAGGGGAACGCATGACTTAGCAAGGATTTAATCAACATAAATAAAACAAGACATATTAATCTGAAAGTAAACAAGAAATTCATACCATTCATGAAGTAAACGGATGTGAAAATGGCACGCACCACAGACACACAGTGAAGTGGAGGAGGTAGGTACAGGCACGGTCACGTGAATCCTGGGATGGCTGAAAAATGCCAGTCTCAAATGTGTGGATCAGGCAGGTCACAGGATCCAAATATTCATGAATAGCATGGATTGTGCCAATAACAAAAACAGACAAATGCCATAGACAATAATTACAACCATCATTGTATTATCGAAGCGATGCAAATGCTATGGACAGCTAAAACCTTGATTGTGTTTTTCGAAGCAGTGAACAATATCGTGACTTGCAAAGAAACACATACCATTGAACGGCTGTTTCTGTATGTTATAGTAAAAATGTTAGCATGGTGCTCTACAACACAGCATTTGTGCGAGAACAACATTGCTGGCAGTTTTGGCCTGAACGTTGGCGGATTGAAGCATGGAATAACATCGTGATTACTGAAGGAAGGAAACAATAACAATGAGCAGCTAGAATAGACGAAAACGAAAGTCTGCAATGCACGGAGTTCTCGCCCAATAAAATGCGTTGCTGGTAGCCTCATACGCCGATTGAAAGATTCACTAATGTAGTTCAACCAGAACTCAGCCATTTTGTGTTAGACTGGCACCGTCACTACTTTGCCTGATGATGCCAGACTGTGATGGGAAACACTGGGCGACCTTCCATGCAGTGGCAGGGGTTATTGCACCGATCCCCACTGCTGAGATTGAGCTGCTAGCAGGCGTTCATGCAGTGCGGGAGAGTGCACGTCCTTTTTGCCTGTGAGCATTCTGACGGTAAATGGGCGATCCGCATTCAGCATTCAGGTAGTACGGACAGCCCGCTGGGGTCTGCTGCTAGAGGAAGAACGGTTTTTGCCAATTTGAAGATATCATCGATCTTCACGGCTAAAAATGGCAAGTGCATGTTCTTCAGAGGTTTGGAGATGAAAAATCATCGTTTCAGAAGTGTCTGATTGTATTTTCCAGAGTGGGTTAGAAGCAAATTTAAAGTTCCTATTGATTTCATCATGATTACATTCTTAATGTTCCATTATTTTTTCTTTATTTTGGTATTTACCGTTTAGACAGAACCATAAGGCTTTACGCCACAAGTTTAGAGTGAAAATCTGTCCACCTTACAACTGGGTAGTTCCATTTTCCCATTTGAGCCGATACCAGGAGGAAGCAGCCGACAGGGACCCAAACTATTGCAACTTGATGTCCGGTGGAACACAAAGTCGCCATCCATCGGCTCCAGTTCGTGTCCACCAAGCGTCTCTATTCGCTTACTTCAGCGAAGAAAGAGTGTAAAGAAGAGGAATCGCACTTGACTCTGAGGGTTTTGCCTCTTGCCTAATTGTCTTTAAAACCTTGGAGCATCTGTCTTTGAAGATAAAAGTATTACAATCTTAAGTGTTGGCCCTATCTTCCACTTATCTATCAACATTTTCTGCTTACAACACTGGTGACAGGCATCTACGGCTGTGAAAAAGACTACTTTCAACT
>CM031603.1:6951502-6967550 GCA_018398815.1 Conus ventricosus | reverse complement strand
CCCTGGTGGGAGCGCGTTGGACTCGGCGTCCCCACCACCGGGAACATACCCGCCAACGGCGAACGGGGGAGGAGGAGGAGGGATAGAGGGCAGAGGAGGAGAGGAGGAGAGGAGGAGGAGGAGGAGAGAACGGAAGGGAGACACCACCGCGAAGATCGAGCGGGAGATCTTGTACTACTGAGGGCGGTGCTGGAGGCTCACGAGAAGTCCAGAAGGAGCAGATAGCGGTGAACGAGTGGCAGGAGGTGGCCCGCGTGCTGGACAAGTTCTTCTTCTGGCTGTTCGTGGCCTCACCGCCTCTCCACCTCGTCCTCTCGTCTTCTCCCCCATGACCAAAGAGGTCACCTTCCCCGAGTCGTGACGTCGGTTTGTGTGTCGCCCGCTGTGGATTGTTTGGGTGCTGTTGGTGTTGGCCTGGAGGAGGGGGGTTTGAAGATTGTTCACAGAAAACACCCCAGTTCACATGTGGCTCCTGCATGCTGTGATGACATGTGACTCCTGCATGCTGTGATGACATGTGACTCCTGCATGCTGTGATGACATGTGGCTCCTGCATGCTGTGATGACATGTGGCTCCTGCATGCTGTGATGACATGTGACTCCTGCATGCTGTGATGACATGTGACTCCTGCATGCTGTGATGACATGTGACCCCTGCATGCTGTGATGTGACGTTTCTCAATACGAGGCATGTTACAGCCCCACATTTCTCAAGTCGTGACGTCATAACTGGCATTACCCACAAGTTGTTGGTGCGTGACCTCATCTAGAGGTGGATCTGAAAAGCCTGATTTGACGTGAAGCTGGTGATGTTTCTCCCGTTGTGTTGAGCGTTGCAAGTCGTGCTTCTCTTAATGTGACAACGCTCACGATCGGCGATCTAATTTCATGTTCTATTTTTCTCTTTATGTCACTTTGAAATGGCATTTTTTTTTTCAAAATGGGCGTCGTGTTTGCATTATCAAATGATAGGCCTACATCTTGCTGTTTCCTTTCTTTCCATGACTGGCAATGGCTTGCTTTATGAAAACAACCGTGACAAAATATGTCCAATTAGATGCCTGCTAATAAAATATCTGACGATCAATGATTTGAATTTCACCGGATGTCACTGCTGTCGCTAACAATTAGGAGGGCGAAATAATCAACTGCTTTTGAAACTTGCCGAAGAATAATGGTTTGCTCCATACGGTTTGCGGGTAATGAGTGTATGTGATAACTATGTTTGTCGCTTTCCTTGATGTTGCTTGTGCCGTTAACAGAGAGAACACGGAGGAGTGTACGTTGTCAAAATATACCTGATGGTCAGTGGCCATGTGACATAATCTCTGTGTCACCAACTTATGCTCTGCGTCGTGCTTGTGTCGTGTCGTGTTTCTTCCTTCTAGTAAACTAGTCATCGGTGCCATGTGGGAGGTCTGAAGAGTGAGAGTAAGCATACCATGGCGACTGTCATGACGTGCTTGATATGAGCCATGGATACAGCTTGCTGCTACATGATCTGCTGGAAACATGGGGCGTCTTGCTGCTCCACCCAACCATGACCTCAATATGGAAAGCGTGCTGTTCATGATGTAACGGGCTAAGAATCGAATATTCACCTTCTCTTCAAGTCGTTGCTGACGGCTTCATCAAATGCTATGTAAAAATTTCAAACCAAAAAATAGCAGAATGGCATTATACATTTTCATCAAATTTTTAATGTTATCATCATTTTCACAGTTCATCTCTGCTAATCATGTAGTGCTCATGCATGACATCACTTTTCCAGTTAATTGAAGTCGTGCTGCACATTGCAAAAAACCCCACAAAAAACATGTCTGCTTGCAGTGCCCATACACAACGCTGGTATGCTTGCCAAAAAACAAATCACCTCTGCAATGTGACCTTGAGTTCTACTGATACTTTGTACATGTTGACTGAAAGATGTGACGTCTCCGGCATGCCAGAACATCCACCCAGAGAGAAAAGGTGGGGACCTCCAGCCTTCTTGGCATGGATGTGCAGCTTGGAGGCGTGCTGTCGGTTTGTTGTGGAGAGGGGATGTACGCCTGCTCATTACCGTGTCTTCTATGAACTATCACTGGTCTTGCTGATGTGTTTCTGTCATGACTGTTGCATCGTTGTTCAATCATTGCTGGGTATTCGGGAAAGAAAGCTGACAGATGATGAGAAAATGAAAATAAAATATTCATAAAATGGAACTGCAGAACAGGAGAAATTGAACGACGAAAGAATAGTTTGCATTCTCTCTCTCTCTCTCTCTCTCTCTCTCTCTCTCTCTCTCTCTCTCTCTCTCTCTCTCTCTCTCTCTCTCTCTCTCTCTCTCTCTCTCTCTCTCTCTCTCTCTCTCTCTCTCTCTCTCTCTCTCTCTCTCCATTTCATTTTCATTTCAAGTTGCCTATAACCGCCAGTTTCATTCCGACATCTGAGAGCTATCATCTGTACCGCTAGTTAGGTAATCGCCAAGTAAAAATGACATTTTGAAAGAATAAGAATTCACCTCCAAAAACCGTCAGAAGAACAGTGCACCAAGTGAATTAAACTGGGTGTACCCCCCAGCATCTTGGTTGTGAGCAGACTGTAATCAAAGTGTTCACACTGTCAAAGGGTGTGGACGTGATGTGGCGAATGTCAGCACTATGACATAAGATTTCAGTGTCGGCTGACAGCTGGGAGTGACTGACACCTCGATGTACCGGCTGACTGACACCTCAATGTACCGGCTGACTGACACCTCAATGTACCGGCTGACTGACACCTCAATGTCCCGGGCTGACTGACACCTCAATGTACCGGCTGACTGACACCTCAATGTACCGGCTGACTGACACCTCAATATACCGGCTGACTGACACCTCAATGTACCGGCTGACTGACACCTCAATTACCGGCTGACTGACACCTCAATGTACCGGCTGACTGACACCTCAATGTACCGGCTGACTGACACCTCAATGTACCGGCTGGTTTTAATTGAATATTGAGGTGTACGTTTAGCTCACGTATCCATCATACATGTTCTCGTTTTAAAAATGTCAAACGGCTACAGTTTATCATTAATATTTAAAGCTGTATCATGGCCTTATGAGAAAAGTCTCAATAATGCTGCATATGTAAAACTAATGATACAACAGTCTATTTTAATTTTCTGATTGAAAACTCACGCAGATAAATGTATGTCATGACGCGCGAAGTAACGTTTGATTAGACGTAAAATATGCTTTTTTGTTTGTTTGTTTGTTTGTTTGTTTTTTTGCAATATTCTGTACTGAGCATCAAAGAATGTTCAGCAAATTTGAGGCTTATCGAGGATTGTAATGGGGGTATCATCACTACATATAAATAAAAAGAACACAAGAGCTGATAATTATGAGGATCACACAACTATTTTGTTCTTCACATTTGCTGATGGTTTCAGACAATCCCCGGCTTTCTTAATGTTCTTCTTTGATAGTCTTCAAACTTTAAGGCATTCTCTGATTTTCGTCGATCTGTCACAGTTATCACGTTACAAACCAGGCTCCAATGATCCCCAACTTCCTAACACGTCTGCAACTGTCCTCAATCGTCAGAACATCCTTCAAAGATCTTCAGGACAACAGTGTCTGATGGTTCTCCAATTTCTGAACATTCTCTGGTGGTTACTCGCTCTAAGTTTTCTCTGGTGATGCTAACATTTTAAAACGTATCCCCACCTTTCTTAACATACTCTGATGGTCCACGCCTTTCTGACATCCCTTGCTGTTACAACAAGCCTAAGAGAAGTTGCCATGGGTTGGCAACACTGGCATTACGTGGGGCCAGTGCCACATTGCTGGATGAATGTTGTATGAAAAAACATTGTGGAAAGACAATTGAAGGGTACATTCGAGTGACGTCATCAGTTGTGGTAGTAGTGAGGGCGCAGAACCGCTTTGCAAGTCACACATGTTTTACCCTTACTCTGGTGGTTTTCAACTGCCATGTATTTCTAATATTTATAAATGTCTCCTATGATCCTCAACTTTCTAAACATCTTCTGGTGGCTCTCAACGTGCTTTCTCTGGTGGTTTTGTGTGTGTGTGTGTGTGTGTGTGTGTGTGTGTGTGTGTGTGTGTGTGTGTGTGTGTGTGTGTGTGTGTGTGTGTGTGTGTGTGTGTATGAAAATCTAACTTCTAAGTGCTGTCTAGATATGGATGTAATTTTTGAAAACGTTTTTTGGTAGTCGTAAATCGCAAAATGCGTAAACAAAACATGGGCTCCGAATTCATGAACATTTTTTCGATAAAATTGACATTTGTAGAATCCTCAGGTGGAACGCAAATGCTGACAACAAACCTTGACAACCAATTTCTTTCTCGTTGTCGTCTTCATTCACATTCATGCTCTTTAATCATAGTAAAGCCCTAAGGCTTACACATCTGTCTGAGGGGAAACGCATGACTTAGCAAGGATTTAATCAACATAAAATAAACAAGACATATTAATCTGAAAGTAAACAAGAAATTCATACCATTCATGAAGTAAACGGATGTGAAAATGGCACGCACCACAGACACACAGTGAAGTGGAGGAGGTAGGTGCAGGCACGGTCACGTGAATCCTGGGATGGCTGAAAAATGCCAATCTCAAATGTGTGGATCAGGCAGGTCACAGGATCCAAATATTCATGAATGGCATGGATTGTGCCAATAACAAAACAGACAAATGCCATAGACAATAATTACAACCATCATTGTATTATCGAAGCGATGCAAATGCTATGGACAGCAAAACCTTGATTGTGTTTTTCGAAGCAGTGAACAATATCGTGACTTGCAAAGAAACACATACCATTGAACGGCTGTTTCTGTATGTTATAGTAAAAATGTTAGCACTGGTGCTCTACAACACAGCATTTGTGCGAGAACAACATTGCTGGCAGTTTTGGCCTGAACGTTGGCGGATTGAAGCATGGAATAACATCGTGATTACTGAAGGAAGGAAACAATAACAATGAGCAGCTAGAATAGACGAAAACGAAAGTCTGCAATGCACGGAGTTCTCGCCCAATACAATGCGTTGCTGGTAGCCTCATACGCCGATTGAAAGATTCACTAATGTAGTTCAACCAGAACTCAGCCATTTTGTGTTAGACTGGCACCGTCAACTACTTTGCCTGATGATGCCAGACTGTGATGGGAAACACTGGGCGACCTTCCATGCAGTGGCAGGGGTATGCCGACCAGGAACAACCGCCAGCTGAGAGTTGAGCTGCTCAGCAGACGTTCAGCAGGGAAAGACACTTGGTTTTCACTGTCAGATTCCTGCCGTAAGATGGACGATCACACGCATATCAGCAATTAAAGGTAAGTTCTGCCAGCTGTCTCAATAGAAGGTTTGGCCAATTTGAAATAATCCAAGTCGTCTCTCACGGCTGAAAAATGCAGTGATATTCTTTCCAGAGTTGAGAGAGAAGCAAACATTTAGAAGTGTCTGATTGTGATTTTCCCCCGAAAGTGATTAGACAATGAACTACACAGTTCACAACTCTCATTCATGATTACTTCTTAATTTCCTGGTTATTTTTTCTTGTGTGTGGTTTATTTACCGTTTAGACAGAACCATAAGGCTTTACGCCACAAGTTTAGAGTGAAAATCTGTCCACCTTACAACTGGGTAGTTCCATTTTCCCATTTGAGCGATACCAGGAGGAAGCAGCCGACAGGGACCCAAACTATTGCAACTTGATGTCCGGTGGAACACAAAGTCGCCATCCATCGGCTCCAGTTCGTGTCCACCAAGCGTCTCTATTCGCTTACTTCAGCGAAGAAAGAGTGTAAAGAAGAGGAATCGCACTTGACTCTGAGGGTTTTGCCTCTTGCCTAATTGTCTTTAAAACCTTGGAGCATCTGTCTTTGAAGATAAAAGTATTACAATCTTAAGTGTTGGCCCTATCTTCCACTTATCTATCAACATTTTCTGCTTACAACACTGGTGACAGGCATCCTACGGCTGTGAAAAAGACTACTTTCAACTGCTGGTTATAGATTTCACAGTGGGGTAACTGGAGGTGGAATATGAAACGTAAAAGCAAGACTCAAACTCAATAACTCTATTCTTGCTTTTCGCTAGATCATAGCAGAAAAAAGTCAATATTACGAGGCAAACTGCCATGGAGACCCAGTTGTGCCACGCTAGCAGTTTTCAGGCGTCACAGCGGATGGTTTAAAAATATTCGGTGGGAAAGTAGGCTGACAGCTGGCTTTGCCTCTCCGACAGTGAAACTAGGTGGTCACCCACGTCTGTTGGCTTGTCTGCCTGTTGGCAAGATAATGCACACACTGCTGAACTGATAGACCAGTCTGCTTCAGTCTCTAGCAGTTCGAAGGAAAGACTTAGTCCTATGTGACCATGAACCAAACGAATTGTTCCAGAACCAGCATTTGGTAGACAGTAGCTTGCGGCCAGTACTGGGGGATCGTTCACTCTTCTCACCATCTGGATCCTGGCGGTTCGTGGCGAGAGAACAGAGGTTTTACTGTCGATTTTACAGGGGGGACATGCCTTTGTGTAGGAGGGAGCGAAGGGGAGATCAGAAGTGATCGGGTGGAAGGGGCAGGTGGGGCAGCATGCATTCCTGGATACCTCCAATACATTGAATGTTGATTACATCATGATCTAACCTATTTAGCATTGACTATATTTTGCAACCCATCACCTATGTATATGCCTGCCAGTAGATGGCATGTCCATGATCCTATGAACATGCCTGCCAGTAGATGACATGTCCATGATCCTATGTACATGCCTGCCCGTAGATGGCATGTCCATGATCCTATGTACATGCCTGCCAGTAGATGGCATATCCATGATCCTATGTGTATGCCTGCCAGTAGATGGCATATCCATGATCTATGTGTATGCCTGCCAGTAGATGGCATGTCCATGATCCTATGTACATGCCTGCCAGTAGATTGCATTTCCATGATCCAAGCTGGCTCGGTGGTGCTTTGATCACAGGAGTCACGACAGGTGCTTTATGTTTGTCAGGTGACCACAAAGACTGCATGTCTTTGTCATGTTCAGGCTAGTCTTGAACTCGTCAGCACATCTGATTTATTTAGGCACAGGATCGGACATTTACCACCACAGTTTGCGTACAGTTCGATTCCTCAACAAACGTCTATTTTGTTGAAATCGGTCGATACTGCTGTTTGGCCTGCAAAAGTCGTTCTCAGTCAGTCTTGCCTGGCTAGGAAATGCATGGTATAAGTAACCTTAATGACCGAAACCTTTCCTTCTACAGTACCACGTCCACGTGACGTGTCAACGCGGGAGGTCATTTGAGTACTTCCTTTTGTATAGCCGGCTATCCATCTTAAGCCGGACAATTTACATGTCTTCCTGCATTTTTCAGTCGGAGCAGAATATGTTCATGCAGACGTTTTGTGTTTGGACATTTTGCGGATTTCAAATACTCCATATGATATCTTACAGTCGGGAAAAACAGTAACATTGCGCCCAGTGTTGAAATACCCAGTGAACAGAAGATGTCATTAAATCTGGTTGTGGCTTTTACGTTAAAAGCATTGAAGAATGGTAATACAGTTCACGGGTTTTGTTTATATTGTTGTATTAATTATCTAATTTCATTTGTTTTGTTTTTTTTGGAGGGGGAGGGGGAGGGCTGGCTTTTATTCGTGTCGGCTCTAATTTACATGTTTTAAACTAAAAGCGTCGATGTAAAGCGCAATCAATATTACACTTTAAATGCTCATGATTTTTTTATTGCTCCTGCTCTCTTGAAATGAGATGACTCCCACTTCATTTAATTCTGGCCCACCCATGCACAGCCACACCAAGTCTTCTTCTGTCAGCGTATCAGCGTTGGTAGATTATAAGGAGCAGTCAATATCAGGTCGCCCTGAGTGTATCTACCAGAGACGACACTGTACTACCGCAGAGTCACTACCTATGTGTTCAGTGGGGCATGATCTGACTCAGCATGTTCCAGACACTCCAGGTCACCTCCGGATGTACTGAACCAGCATGGATAAATAAACATATTCCAGACACTCCAGGTCACCTGCGGATGTGCTGAACCAGCATGGGTAAATAAACATATTCCAGACACTCCAGGTCACCTGCGGATATGCTGAACCAGCATGGGTAAATAAAAAATATTCCAGACACTCCAGGTCACCTGTGGATGTGCTGAACCAGCATGGGTAAATAAACTTTATTCCAGACACTCCAGGTCACCTGCGGTTGTGCTGAACCAGCATGGGTAAATAAACATATTCCAGACACTCCAGGTCACCTACTGATGACACTCACTGTTAAGGGGCTGAACCAGCATGGGTCAATAAACTTCTCCCACGGGAGCTAGCACGACGATCCGAGGAAAAAAACCCTTAATATTGCCGACACGTCAATCTGAAACTTCAACACAAAGCCACCGTGCGCATGGATGTGGAAACGAGGCCCATACTGAGTTTACTGTGAAGCACCGGTGAAGTCCATACTTTGTTTCAAATGGCGATGATTGGGGAGGTCGAAGATTAACAGGTCGTCCAAACAAAAGCGAGTGGTAATATGAATTTGAAGATGGTGACATCTTTAACTTAGGGGAGGCTGAAAATAAGAGTCATTGGCAATAGAAGCTGAAGCAGAGGAATGAATGGCTGGTTACTGTACCGCAACACCCGTTGAACAAACAGTGTCAACATGTTGGCTGGTTACTGTCATGATATCTGTTCGTTTGGACAGTCTTGTCATCCAGTTGTGTTTCTGAACTCGGGGGCGTGATTGTTTAAGAATGTACCCAAATGGGACATTGCTCAGTCAAAGAGAAGACGAAGCCATTGAATGAATGGGTATGTCCAAGACTGAGAGAGCGAGGCATTGTGCCTTTGACCTGTCTTTACACCCCTACCCTCCCATCCCCCCGCCCTCCCCCTTCTTTTCATTCTCGTTGATCTCCTCTCCGTTTCGTTTTGTTTTGGTTTGGTTATTGATTGTTCACTGTCTGACATAGCAAACACACACACACACACACACACACACACACACACACACACACACACACACACACACACACACACACACACACACACACACACACAACACACACACACACACACACACTTACGCCTGTTCCCCACCCTTCCGAACCCCCCTCCACACACACACACACACACACACACACACACACACACACACACACACACACACACACACACACACACACACACACACACACACACACACACACACACACACACACACACACACACACTTACAGCTGTACCTACATCAGCTCTCACTCTCACGTGTAATTCATCCGCATATTATTCTCTCTATCTTTCTCTCTTTACCAGAGCGAAAGAGAGAGAGAGAGAGAGAGAGAGAGAGAGGAGAGAGAGAGAGGAGAGAGAGAGGAGAGAGGAGAGAGAGAGAGAGGAGAGAGAGAGAGAGAGAGAGAGAGAGACAGAAGGATGGGAGAGAACGGGGAAATACCAATCCTGGGCCACTTCCGCCCTCACCCAGTTTCGGGCGAAAGTAACCCAGGATTGGTATTTCCCGTTCTCTGACAAGTAAGACTTCAATAACCAAAAAATAACGATTATCTACAAACAAACATACTGTGTAGGGTTATCCGTTTTCAATACTAATTTACTAAACTTTTCAGATTTCAGTTTTTGTTTAATCCTGTGTTTTTCCTGGTCATTTTCAATAACATCATTTTCACGCAAACATTCATCAAATGAGTCTCTGTCTTTCATGTGAAATAGAACTACAGTCTTTAACTGTTCTCTAAAGTCTTTTAAAACTGAGTTATATTTTTGACATAAAATCCACACACTTATTCCAGCATCTCTTCCACTGAAAGCCAGTTTTGACAAAGTATTTCTTTTTTTAACTATGTCTCTTTCTGCCGAACAGTCATCTATAATAAATAATGTCTGCGTTCCTTCAAACAGTCTATAAAACTGTTCTAAACACTCACTCAGTTTATTGCTGGGATCAACTAAATATATGTCATCGTCTGTCCATATAAACCTTCTATCATGATATGCTTTGTTCCATTTAAGTGTTGGACAGAAAACCACAAATATGATTAAAATTATAACGATAAACTGTTTTGTAACAGGTCGAGGATAAATATTGTTTTTCCACAACCAGTCTGCCCACAAATCAATGAGCAATGAGGAGTTTTTGTCATAAAGTTTAACTGCTCCATAGTTTTATAGCAGAATTTAATCTAATCCAGTTATTATTTTTATCATACTCTCTGTCAAAACTGTGTTCAGTATAATAAACCCTACGAGGCCTAAATGTGTAAGATTAATCCAATTCAGTTCTGTAAGATTGTTTCTATTTAAGTCAACATTGATTTTGTTGCTTGTTGTTATGATCTTAATATCCTCGCCATTGTGAAGAACGACGATGGTAACGTTAAGACGTTAACGTCTAAGTTTTGCCAGCTAATATTAATTCCTTTTATAAGGTCATCACTAACGCCCACAACCCCATCCCTCTCCACATCTTTAAAGACAGAAATTTCAAATATCATTGTGAACGTGTCTCCTAATTTTCTGCTTGGAAAGAACTGTAATTTTGTAGAAGCTTTTTTTACAACTGTTTCTTTTCTGTGGAGGATTGTACTGCTTTTTCCCATACGGCGTTATTTCAATTTCTTTCGACTATTGTCGTCGGCATAAGACTTACATGTAAAGGGCCAGAGTTGAATGCTTTTCTAAAACTTTTTTGACGGCTAAATTATGTAAATGGGCTTATGAATTCAAATTTTATTTCCATTCTAAATATGGTTCTAAGTGCCATTTGAGGTCAGGTTTTCGAACTATTTTATATTCATACTGACCAACATTATTTGCTTCTAGATTGCGCAGCTGTTCTAGTTTAGGAAACTTTTTACTGTCGCAACCTCTTTGCGTTTTATAATCACCATCTTTAGTGTACTCAAAACCATACAAAGCGCCTATCTCACCGTTCTGTTCAAAGTCCGCAACGTCTGCAAGGTCTTTTAAAATTTTAAAGTTATACACCTCACAGGCGCTAATGTAACTCCTGGTTCTTCTGGCCACGCGACATTATTTTTTAGTGGCGTATTATTTTATTTCCAAAACAATGTGCAGGTTATCACATTTCACAACTTTCCCCGCTTTGTCTTTGATTTTTATATTAAATGATCCAACCCTCCCACAAACTAATCTTTTTTAAAATGTAAATTAGGGAATTGTATAATTTCATAATCGCAATATTTCAGCTTTCCCTGATGGAAGAGCTCTTAAAACAGTTGAGGGCCTTCCGTCATATAAGTTTTATCAGTGCTCAGCTCATCCAAATGAACATAGAGTAATGAATGTAATGCAAGATCGAGCGGACTTTCCCCCTCATAAGTAGTTTGGGTTGGTGTAACTCTAAATCTATAATTGTTAGCTGTAAAGCCTAACATTTTAGCTAGCTCTTTATCAAAATAGTAACCTACTTCTTCGTCAGGCTTGAATGTTAACATTGTTTTAGATTCGCATTGTTAAGTTTGAGAGTAATGTCGAAGTTACTCATTGCTTCTTTTAGTGAGCAAAACCCGTAATAACCATCAGCTATTGTTAACTGGCTAACTAATGTTCCTGCATTTATCAATTTTTTGAATCTTATTATTCTTCCTGGATTCACTTATATTAAACCATACGATTTTGTAAAATTTTTCATGAAGTGCAACCATTTTGGCTCCGCATTCGTTATCAAAGCATTTTCAAAAAAACGAAGGAGGGTCTTGGGGTTTGTTTTGTTACAAACTTTTTTTTAAAAAAGAAATAAAAATGAGTGCTTAAAAATTAGGGGAAAAATATTCTTTGGGGCCCGCATACAATCTTAAAAATAAGCAACTGATACTCTTGAATTGCTGTGCCCCGCGCCCTTTTCATAAAAAGGTGAGTACTCCATTAAGAGCTATTTTAAACCCCCCTTGAAAACGCCCAATCAAAAAAAGCGTGGTTTAGTCATCCGATGCGTTTTATCAAACCAGTTAAATTTTGCTGTGTTTTGCGCATCAACGGGGTGGGGAGTGTCGTATGCTGATCATTTAAATCACCATACCCTTTTGGTGAGGTCGTGTACAGTTTTCATTTCTATTACCCTTTAGACGTATTTTGACGAATTGAAAGGCCTTTTCCCAAATGAAAAACCTTTTTTAATCCACTCAGCAACGAATAAATGAAGGTTTTTGAAAGGATCGAACGAATTCAATATTAACAAAAGACAGACTTTAGCAAAAGTTGGATCAAAATCATCCCCTGGGCGCCCTTATTTTGGGGCACGCACGAAAGTATAATTGACGGGCTCCCCTTTCAAATCTTTTTTTTTTGGCAAAACTGTTACCCCGGGTCCCTCAGCAAGAGATAAAACAGCATGGACAACATTTACTTAGACACTTCTAAGGGCCTAATAGAGCGGGAATAGAACGAAAAAAAGACTCTTTTGTACTTACTTTTGGTGTTTGCTAGGTTCGCAAGCAAGGCGAGACGAGCAAACTGATCTTTCTAGGGGTTAGAGCACAAAAACAATTTGAAAAATTTAGAGGACCCCATTAATTCTACAGTTGATTTACCTTCAAGTATTCAAAGTTCCCAAATGTTTTACAATACGCAAGATCAAAAAGTGGACTTTGCTGTTGGCACGGGTTTATCTGTGCCTTTGCCCCAACTCCGATAGGTCAATAAAAACTATAAAAATGAAATTTTATAGCGGGCAAGAACAAAAGGTTTGGGGAAAAACGACATAAATTCTGACCCTTTTCAAACAATAAAAGAACGCCAAGTTAACCCATCAAATTTCCCCGGTCCCCCCCCCCCAAAGTTTTTGAAGATCAGCAAAGCTCGGGGACTCTGTTCGCAAATGAAATGAATATAAAAAGCAGCGCTTGTTTTTGGGTTAACTGGATGGGATTACTTGGTCTTTATTTTACTAAATATTCCCAACTTTACAAGAACTAATGCCCATAAGTGCTCAGCCATAAGCCAACTCTTTGCTTGCAGTAGACAAAACCCATGACAATACTCCCCAATTTCCTGTAAAGCGTTTATAGCTTTCCCGGGCTTTTTTTTTAATAAAATCCGCAATAATGTGTTTTTTTTACCCTGATTTCAGGGGTTGGGGGCGAGGCGGCGGAGGTAATGAATTTTGGGCCCCCGCCGCCGTAATACCCCCACCAGTGTCTTATTTCAAATCCCAAGGCCCTTTTAACGCTTGCTAAGGTGACGCCTTGCCTTAAAAAAGCGTTCGTATTCGTTCTGTGGTTGTGTCTTTATAAAAATTTTTTATGTTCTCTTTTCTATTTAAAGAGTTTGTAATTTGGGCTCGGGTTTGTAGAAACGCTTTAGTCTTGCTGATTCTCTTGTTTAGGGTCTTTTATCTTTTGGGGTTTTCTTTTTTTAATTCGGCCCCAAGTTTGGGGTCATCGCCTCAACGATTTTCTTTTTCTCTTTTTATATGCCCTCTAGTTCCCTAGTTTCTAAAATTTTTTTTAATTTGCCTTTTTATGTTCTAAAGATGTCAAGGGCCGTTGTTTCGCAGGGTACGGCGGTGTGTTAGTCTTTAACGCTGTTTCTTCTGAAAAACGGATTCGCTTCTTTACATTTATTAATTCACCTGCGATTGTTTTTAAATTTTTTAAGTTCCATTTTTGCTTTTGGGTTTTCTGTGGGAGTTTTTCAGTGGTTTGAAGTTTAGAAACTGCCCCCGCCTTAAATTTTTGGCCTAACAAGGCCAAAGGGGATTTTTACGCCGCCCGGGAGTCTATTTTTAAATTTAACCCAGGTAAAACTTTGATGGGTCTTTTTTGTTGTAAGCTGAACAAGTTGTCCTTGGGCGTCCTCACAAACAAAGGTCATTTTTACTTCAAAATTTGGGTTTTAAATTCGGGGGTTCTTGGCCTAACCCTTTGGATAAAGATCTGGCCTTTTTTCTGTTAATTCACGCCGCAAAAGAGAGCCCGAGCGATGTTGTTACAAAGGAGTCATTTCCCCCATGTTTTGTCCCAGGGTCAAAAACACATAATCTTCTTATCTTCAATTCCCGCCATGTTTTTTTTAAAAATTTAAATTTTTTTTTTGCTTTATAAAATGTCACAAGCACATGGCTCGATTCTTAACCCGCATAGAAGATGAAAGAAAACCCCTTGGCGTGAAGGGAAAAAAGCGGGCTATTATTTCCAAATAAACCCCTTTTAAATTTTCCCCAAATTTTTACTGTCAAATTTCCAGACCCAGGAGCAAATGGTGATTGTGCCCGGCTCGCGCGTTTATTTCAAAATAGCGCTCGATTCAACAACAGACCCAAACAGGACAGTTGTACAGAACCTGGGCGGGCAATCGTTAAGAAAATTTCTATAAAACTTGAGGGGCAAGAAATATTTTCTTTACACAATGCAGACATATTTTTAACCTATTCTGATCTATGGCTAACCGGGAATGAAAGGGCTGACTTTGCGTTTCAAGGAATAGAAAATGAAGAAGCACTAAAACATAGAATAGGTGCCGCAGATACTAAAGACGGCAAAAAGTATGTGGCTGTAAATTTTGCGTTTGGAAATCGCTTTTCCATTCCCTTAGATTTTGAGTTGTTAAAAGCGCATGCGCCATACTTTCAAGGAGCATTAAAAGACAGATTGTCATATGAACTAACTTTTAATGAATACAAACGGGTTATCAAATCATCAGACACCGAAGAAAGTACAGCATTTCTGACATCTCGTTAGAGTTTGACGTTGTTAGCAACCCTAATTTAGCAAGGCTGATTGAACAACAATATCAGTCAAAATTAGCAATATATTACGAAAGAGTGATTCATCATACAACATATCCTAGAAGCAGGGCAGACACTATATGGAATTTTAGTTTTAGCGTCTCAGCAAGATCGCTTAAAGGTATTTTATTGCTGTGTGAAGATGAAGAACCATTCAAAAGAGGAAGTGAAAAGTTTTTTAATCCAAAAATAACGAAAGTACAATGTTCGATTGAGGGCAGTCCTAACCAAATCTATGCTAGCGGGCTTAAACCTTATCAGCATTTTGATGAAATAAGAAAACTGTTTGGAGGTGGGAGGTGTAGAAATCCGACAGTTGACCTTGTGGCTAAAGATCTACACCTTCACAGCGTAAGACTTGATGATTATTTAACAACAAAATACGGTTTATGGATTGACCTAAGGTCAACGGAGGATAATCAGTTACATGGAAGCGGGAGAACTGTGAGAGACGTAATAAACATTCAAATTGATAAAGAAGAAGAAGCCGATAAACCGCTTAATGTACATTTGTTTTTAATATATGATGCGCAGCTGAATATTGAAAATAACAGATTAAAAGATATACAATACTAAATTATTTTTATTTTATAAAAAGCATGTCTGTTCAGGTTTATCCAAATGTGCCTACAGCGCCGCCAAAAGAAGGGATAGTAGAAAGCCCTAACATAAAACCTTCAGATTAACAAACATTACACAAATGCAACAAAAACTAGAGCAGGGCCTTTCAAAATACAGCAAAACCAAACGAAGGTATTCTGCTGTCTTTAATGCTGTTACCTATGTTAATACTGGAGCATCGACTATAAGTGCTCTATCAGCAGGAACGAGTGTAGGTCTCTTAGCAACAGGCGTAGGTGCGCCCGCAGCTTTACCTCTAGGCGGTTTGTCTTTAGCTCTCGGCCTGTGTTCATTAGCTGTAGGTGCTGCTAGCAAAAAATAAAAACTAAACTCCAAAAGCACACAGCTATAGTTCAACTGATAACAGCTAAACTTAGTTCGTTTAAAACTGACAATAAATAAAGCACTAGCTGACTCAAACATCACGGATGAAGAATTTAATCGTTTACAGGCCGATTTTGATGACTACAAAAGACAAAAGTTTGATCTTCAAAGAAAGGCGAGGACAAGTTTTTCTCAACAGCCAGACCCGAGCAGATAAAAAGGAATGCTTAAAAAAGTAAACGAGACATTAAACTCTGTTTAAAGTCACATTAACAACCAAGGTTTTACTTTAGTTTATGAGTCAAGCGCA
>CM031603.1:6941456-6943956 GCA_018398815.1 Conus ventricosus | reverse complement strand
GAAGCGTGGTGATGGCTTATATACGGGATGAGAACAACTCTCTGTGTCTGTCGAGGACCATTGCCAACATGTGCTCTTGGCAGGGTTATGATGGCTGGGTGCCTAGCAGACATTATCCACGTCTTGAAGAATCCGCCGGCAATTTGAATGTCTGGCTGGGATGATTTTGTGATGTATATTGTTTGTGTGTTAACTTGATCTCGGACATACGGATTTTCGACTTTAACCGAGTGTGAGAATGTGGTGGTAAAACACAAACCCTTGCTGCAAATGCGATTTTTACCTGGTTGCTGATTTCTACGTCTGCACGTCGACCACATTATTCTGACATTATAAATGTTTCAGTCAGGGGATTAGGAGGAGAGGATGGGAGCGGGGGTACAGTATGAGATAAACTGATGTCAGCCGCTCCTCCTCAGCGACCAAGTGGAAGAGTGTTAATCACATATGCTCCCGTTCTTGTTGTGGGGTGTTTCTGTTGTTGTAGAAGATGCATCAGTAAGCCACCAGTTATGCTACAGTAGTCACTGAGAAAATAAACATAACTCCATCAGTCAAGCTCCCCGACTAAGAAATGATCGTCTTCTGTAGGTTCACGGGGACATTTTTCGCTACTCAGTGAGCCCAGGCACCTTCAGATGACTGCAGGCGACTCATAGTATAATTCAACATCTCTTCTGGGTCGACTCATGGTGACTTGATATTTATAACTCTAGCTGGATCCCTTGCTCTGACATTGCATCAGAACAATCCTGAGGGGTTTGGGAGTGTGTAGGGTGAGAGTGAATGGAAGAGAGAGAGAGAGAGAGAGAGAGAGAGAGAGAGAGAGAGAGGGAGAAAAGAGAGGAGAGAGAGAGAGAGAGGGGAGAAGAGAGAGAGAGAAAAGAGATGAGAGAGAGAGAGATGAAAAGAGAGAGGGGAGAGGAGAGTGAAAAGGAGAGAGAGAGGAGAGTGAGAAAGAGAGAGAGAGAGAGAGGGAGCAGAGAGAGGAGAGGAAGAGAGAGAGAGAGAGAGAGAGAGAGAGAGAGAGGAGAGAGAGAGAGAGGAGGAGTGGAGGTGTGAAGCAGAGCATAGCTGCATTACCACCAGGAAGACACCAGGGATGGGACAGAGAAGAGGGGGGGGGGGGGGGGGGGGGGGTGGAAGGAGGGGGTGTGGACTAAAAGCACGTTCCCCACCCTTAAACCAAATCGAGAGAGGATGAGGCAAAGTCGCTTTGTCCGTCACCAGTTTCTCTCTCTCTCTCTCTCTCTCTCTCTCAATTTTTATTTTTACAACAGCTAGGTTCTTTGCAACAGGCCATGCGAAAGAGCCGAACAGTGGTGATGTACTCAGTCTTGATGAATGAATGTGAATATGTTTTGCTGCTTCTTTTAATCTCTACACTGGCTTACATTGGTGACACTTGATGAATAAATGTGAATATGTTTTGCTGCTTCTTTTAATCTCATACACTGGCTTACATTGGTGACACTTGATGAATAAATGTAAATATGTTTTGCTGCTTCTTTTAATCTCCTACACTGGCTTACATTGGTGACACTTGACCTTCGTTTTGACGTTACAGCATGACTGCTATGTTCAATGCATTTGAAAGTGGAATGTGCGGACGCAATTTGTGTTTGTTTGTTTTTGTTTTGTTTAAGATCACACCCCATTACCACACGAGGGAAGAGGTTTCTCCCTAAGGAATCCAGGTCCAAACATAAAGAAAGACATTCACGGGATATTGCTGTGACGACATCTGAAGTGCATAAAAAAGGACCAAAAGAAGAACACAATGATTAATGACCTTTTCATATCATTAAGAAGGCATAAAGAAGAGAGAAGAAATGAATGGGCAGAAATAGAGGAATAAACTAGGAAGGAAAATACCTCCTAGGAGAAAAGACAGCTTTGCTTTCGAAAGGAAATGAGCCATAAAATTTGTGATGGAAGGGAGGATATATGGGTCACCCCTATGGCCACCATACACACCTCACCGTGTTAACGTCTCCTCATAGTTTGTCAAAACATGTTCAGCAGTGTGTTTTGAGATTGTCACGGGACGCCAGCCTGCAGCGGAAGTGGTCTACATTCTGTATGAGATTGGTTCATGGCTTGGCGTGACAAGACCTCTCCTCTTAGAACGCCAAGAAATGTCATTCCAAAAGAGGAACAGAAGATATATTGATTTTTTATGTATGTATGTGAGGAGCAATTCCTTGCCGTTCCTGTTTGGCTCTCCCCTAGCCTTTAGTCCGCCTGGCGTTTGTAGGCATTTGACCAGGAAAAAATGTGAACAGTCTAAGATTGAAAGGGGGCAACTGGGGTGAAGATGGGGTGGGTTTGTGTGAGTAACGTCACCGAGGACACACAGTTTGGAACACGGGAACCACCTCCACCACCACCTCCACCACGTGGTGTGCTTATGGCTACCATTACAAATCACACCGCCACGCACATTTCAAAACAAGACACTTACAATCAACACCACCACCACCACCACTCCACCACCGTG
>CM031603.1:6933956-6936456 GCA_018398815.1 Conus ventricosus | reverse complement strand
GAGACAGGTATGTTGGCCATGTAAAATCTATATACTTGTAGTGGTCGTTTGGCGTGATGTTGACATGCACGATGTCTTACGTGACAGATAAGATTAACCATTTCATATTGTGTGTGTGTGGGGGGGGGGGGGGGGGGGGGGGGGGGGAGGGGGGGAGGGGCACGGGAAAGCAGGAGAACAGCGCATTGAGATGGGCAGTGCAAATGACAGTTCTTATGTCGGTCGGAACTTTAAACTGCAAACGCGATTCATCACTCCTGGGTCAGCCAGGCACCATGTTATTTTCGGCGTAGGATATCCGCTCATATCTGGCACCAGGTTATATTTGATATAGGATTTTCATTCATAAGTCGTACCATGCTATTTTCGGCGTAGGATATCCGTTCATAACTGGCACCATGTTATTGTCAGTGTAGGATATCCGTGCATAAATGCATCCTTGTTATTTTGGGTGTGGGATATCCGTTCATATCTGGCACCATGTTATTTCAGTGTAAGAAATCAGTTTTTATCTGACACAACGTCATTTTTGGTGCAGATTATCCGTTCATATCTGGCACCATGTTATTTCAGTGTAAGTGATCAGTTTCTATCTGGCACAATGTTCTTTTGGTGCAGGTTGTCCGTTCACATCTGGCACCATGTTATTTTCGGTGTAGGATTTCTGTTTACACTCAGCACCTTGTTACTTTGTCCGTAAAGTGTAGGTTATCCGTGTATACCTCGACCCTTGCTTCTTTCGCCGTCAAGTGGTATCCGTGGTACTTTTACCGTCAGATGAAGGATATGCGTGCACTCCTTGCAACACATTACTTAATGCTTGATGTGTAGGGGATCCGTGCCCACGTGGCACCATGTTACTTCCGCCGTTAAATGCAGGATGCGAAATCCACCCCAGGCAGTGTTACTTTCTCCGTAAGAGTAGGACACCCGGTGCACGCCCGACACTATGTTTTGCTTTCGCCGTAAAGTGTAGGATACTCGGTGCACGCCTAGCATGACATTACTTTTGCTGCAGAGAGTAGAATACCGGTACATGCCTACGTTATGTTACTTACTTTGTAACGAGTAAAACATCTTTTGCACACCTGGCACCAGCAGCACGTCCTCACTGATGTCGTAGGCAACCAAAAATGTGACAGGATCTGTTTTATCGTCAGCTTAGAACGTTGGTATACCTCATGAAATAACCCCTCTGGTGATGTTGACTCCGTCACTGGCATTTTGTGTGGTCCAGTCGACCAGCAGGAGCCATGTCAGGGCTGTCACCGTGCAGAGAACAAAAAGTTCTGTCAGTCCGCGCGGGCGCGTACACACACACACACACACACACACACACACACACACACACCACACACACACATATGCGCGCTCGCGCACTCGAAGGTGCGCGCGTACACACACACACACACACACACACACACACACACACACACACACACACACACACACACGTGCGCGCGCGCGTGCGCGCGCGCACGCACGCACGCACACAGGAAAGAGAGATAGACACCTAAAGAGAGAGAGAGAGAGAGAGAGAGAGAGAGAGAGAGAGAGAGAGAGAGAGAGAGAGAGAGAGAGGTGGGGGGGGGGGGGGGGGCGGCAAAATGACATACGTACATATAGCCATTTAATCAATGCTTGTGATACAAGTTGGACGATTGGCGTCTTGGGACAGATTATTAAATAAAGCCATGCTGAATTCATCAGCCACTGGATCTTGTCATAAGTAAACATGAATTTCAACATTGGCCGGACTATTGATTTCTCTCTCCCTTTTCATTTTCTTTAAAAATTTATTGGGGGGGGGGGGGGTGAACAGCAGTTTCGGTTAGTTGTTTTCAAGTCTGCTTCCCATATGCTTCGATATTTTTTTGTTTGTTAATCGGTTGATCTAATTAATTGAATTATTACTCATTGAAATCATCAAGATCTTAAGAAACACTTGTGTGTGATAACTCTTTCATTCATGCTGAAACTTAGCAGTCATCTGGGAGGGAGGGGGGGGGGGGGGGGACACCAGGGGATGAAAAACAGGGCTGCTTCTCTATTGCTCATTGCTGCAGATCTCTGACCATCTCGTGCAGATTTTGTGCACGCTCTTCTTCAAATTGTATCTTAGAATGCCTTCTTTCGAAGTCTCTCTCTCTCTCTCTCTGGCTTGCACCCTACTCCACCCACCCCCTCCCTAACTCCCATTTTGCAGTATATAAAACTGTTAAACCATGTAGTTGTTCTTCTCTTCTCATTGGTCCATACCGGATTTGTGATATAGGATGGACTGTTGAAGGATGTGCGAGGTAAGGTAATGGTGCTCATACCCCAGCCGACCGCACTGGGCTATATTAGGGCTGTCGCCACCTTGCGGCCAACTCACAAGTCAGAAAATACAACAACTGACCATTCACACATCTCTTTAAATACACCTTCTAAAAACGCACCAGAAACTTTGTTAAAAATGTTTCTTCCGTGAAATTTCAGATCAGATGAAAAACGTTAA
>CM031603.1:6878956-6928956 GCA_018398815.1 Conus ventricosus | reverse complement strand
ATTAGGGGAATAAAATTTTTAAAATGAAATCTAAAATTAAGAAGGGGGAAAAAAAAAAAAACCCTCACAGTATAAGGGGGGCCCAATGGCGCAGTAAGAGGGGTATTAAATTAGGGGTTTAATAAATCGTGAGGGCCCGATTACGTGAATTAAAACGTTAATGTAAAAAAAATTAAAGGGGGGAAAAAAAACCCTCACAGCTAAAAAGGGCCCAAAAGGGGGTAGTCAGTTTGGTATTGAATACGCCTAATGACTCTGAACCCCGATTACGAAAATTAAAACATTTAATTTAATAAAAAATTAAGAAGGGAAAAAAAACAACCCCAGCTATAACGGGGCCCCAATGGCGCAGTCAGAGGGTTTTGGGAATACGCCTAATGACTCGTGAATCCCCGTTACGGGAATTAAAACATTTAAATTTAATCATAAAATTTAAAAAGGAAAGAAAAAAAAAAAAAAACCCTCACAGCTAAAACGGGCCCAAAAGGCCCGCATTTCAGATGGTATTGAATACCCCTAATGATCGGAAGGGCCCGCTTACGTAAATTTTAAAAAGTTAATGAAAATCAAAAAATTTAAAGGGGGGCCCCCCCCCCCTCAAGTTAAAACAGGGCCAATGGCGCAGTCAGGGGTATTGAATCCCCAAAGGGCCCCAGTGAAACCACTAGGTAAGATTCGAGATCAGGGCCCGATTTTTTGCTGGGGGGCGAAATTTGGGGGTGCCGCCAGTATGCGGCTTTCCCGAGGGGCAAGTTTTTTGGGACCCGTTGCCCCCGTGTTTTTTCCCCGAGGGCCTGAGGTTTGGACTTGTTTAATTTTAAATGCTGAGTTTCGGGAGAAACGAAACCAACCCGCAGGAAAAGGGCCCCCCCCGGAAAATCGGGGAATTTTGAGGAAAGGGGCCCGGTTTAAAAACCCCTTGCCCCTTCCCAAAAATAGGGAAAGTTCAGGAAAAAAAGAGCAAGGCGCCTGGCGCTGTGTGGAGAGATACTAGATGAGTTCCACGCGCGCTGCAAAGAAGAGCCCAGTGCTCAAGTGTTTGCTGGAGCAGCGTTTGGGTCGCTTGACGCTAGTGTGCGCGGGGTTTAATGCCGAAAAACCCCTTGGTTACTTTACTAGCGTTACCCTTTTTTTAGGGGTTAGAATTGATAGGGGGCCACTGGGCAGTCAGTGGTATTGAATACGCCTAATGATGTGGGAAACCCTTTTTAATTTAGACTGAAAGTTAATTATCGAATTAAAGGGGGTTTAAAAAAAAAAAAACGGGCAAGATGACCAAATTTGGGACAAACAGGTTTGGGGGATTAGATTCGCTAATGGGGCCCCCGTGAATGCCCAGTTACGTGGACAAGGGTAATGTTACCACATTTCGACATTTAAAAAAAAAAAAAGAAAAAAAAAAGATAGCTCTAACTTTCTGGAAGCACGGTTGGGTCAGAAAGATCACCAACTTTAGGGGCGGGGTCACGGACTTCTAGAACCTTGGAGTGCTGGCAAACCCGTGTTGGTCCGGAGGAGGGGGGGAAAAGAAGAGCCAGAGGGGCGGGTCGGGCCCGGGAAACCCCCGTTTGATGGCGGGTTGGGGCGGGGGGGGGGGGGGGGGGGGCGGGGGGTTTTTCTTTGGTGTGGGGGGTCGGGGGTGTCTGTCAAGGGGGGTTGTTTTGTTGGAATCTGTCTCAAAAGGGGATGAAAGGGGGTTTAAGGTGAATCGGGACCAACCGGGGGGAGAAAATCTGGGGGTTTTGAAAAAGGATTGTTGTGAGTGCAAAGCCGTAGGTATAGACACGAAAAAAAACATTGGGCCCCACACAGAAGAACACCCCACAAAGCCCCCCAAAACACACACCCCACACAACCCACACACACACACACACAAGATCAAAGCCCCCCACCACCCACCCCCCACCCCGCGCGTGCACAACCCCACCCCCCCGTGTCGTGTGATACATATATGCCCCAAATGACCCGCCAGGCTATACACAAACGTAATTATAAACTTTCACACACACAAACCCACAAAAGCCCCGGAAGGGGCGCCAAAACACCAATACACACACACACGCGCGCGCGCGCGCAAAAGGGACACACACCCCAACCCCCAAAACACATACACCACAACCCCCGCCACGCCAAAGCACACACACCGCACACACCACGACACCCCACTTTTCAGACAAAACCGGACCACGCGCACGCCGCACCACCACACACACCACACACACACCCCACAAAACACACACACACACAAAAACCCCCAAAACACACACGCGCGCGCGCGGCGCGCCCCGCTTTCTCTCTTTTCTCTTCTTCTCTCTCTCTCTCTCTCCTTTTCTCTCTCTCTTTTCCCCTTTTTTCTTTCTCTTTCTTTTCTTTCTTTCTTTCCCCTCCTTTTTTTTTTCTTTCTTTTTTTTCTTTTTCTCCTGCTCTTTCTTTCGAACCTAAATATACACGCCCCACACACACCGCGCACGCAGCCGGGACCCCCGCCCCGCCGACGCAGACACAAAACAAAACACACAACCCCACACACACACACACCACCACACCACAAAAACAAATGTTGGAGCTGGCAGGCGAAACAATTTTTTTTTCCCCTGTAGCTTGCTTCGCCCCCTAGCTTTTCCCCTTCATTTAGTTATAAAATTACGATAAAATTTAGCCATGGAGGACTTTATCTTCGACCCCCCCCCCCCCCGCCCCCCTTTTCCCTTTTGCAACCCCTCAGTGTCCACTGGTTCAGTTTTTTTTTCAAATGTGAAAAACTTCCCAAATCTTGATGCACAAGAAGCCAAAGCACTGTGCCCTTTTTTTTTTAGCTAGAGTTAGTTGTGCTGCTTGAGAAAAAATAAATTTGGTTTCCCCCGGGAAAAATGAACCTTTCGCTTTCACCCAAAGGGTGGGGGGGGGTGGGTTGGGGGGTGGTGGGGGTCGTTGGGTGGGATGGGAGAAAATTTGATTCGAAAGTTTCTTTCAAAGTGTGAAAATGTTTAGAGTACAGGTCGTCTGCTCAAAAAAAATCTTGATCGCTGTAGCATTATTTCTATCAGAGTGCAAAAGCCACATCAACGCGATCTAACAACCATGTGTCATACATCTGATTAAACCATCGGTTCGCGTTTTCTTTAAAAAGAATTGAATACCCCTCTTGCTCAGCACATTTTTTTAACCTTTGCACAGTCGATGGAGTATAAAGAATCAGGCTAGGATGGCGTCAGAAGGGTAATGGACAGGTGACAAAAAAAACAACAACAAAAAAACTATAACAAAATGCCACCACTACTACTATTACTATTGCTACTGTGATGATGATTACATCAATACTGATTATTATAATGGTGGTGATGGTAGTAATGATGATGATGATAATAATAATAATAAAAATAATATAACAATAATAATAATAATAATAATAATAATAATAATATAATAATAATAATAATAACAAAAACGTGTGTCTGTAGCGCCTGTAGCCGATGTGATTACTAACCACGCGCTTTTCTGTTTTAATATTTCATTGAAGACATCTGCCAACACCTTTCCCACCCCTTGTTGCTACTTCGTTAGCCCCCCCCCCCCCCCCCCCCCCCCCCCCCCCCCTCCTTCCCTTTGACCCACCTTGCCGTTTCAGAAATTGGACATGTCAGGTGGCTTTCTTACCCGCATAATGTTCACCCGCAACTCCTCGCACACACACACACACACACCACACACACCATGCGGTCACTCCTGTTGTTTGACAAGCCATGCGGCAAAGGTGGTCTATGTGTTATCAAAACAAGAGAATCTGCGAGAGGCTATGCTGTGAGCGTATCAATAAAATTGTCGATTTGGCTTCCACAAAGCGGGGTATTTTTTTCAAGTCTTAAACGTCATTCGTTCTAAATCTACATGTTAGAGCATGTCTTGCTGATCACTTTGCGATGTCAAGTCGAAAGTCTTTGGTTTTTCGTCCTTGTCCTACCTATTGTTGATGCTACTAGCGTTTATTCTGTCATTACCTAAGAGCCCACTTAATTCCTTCCGAACGTGTGTTCCCTCGCCCCGTCCCCTCAGTGCCTTCATGGGTCCTTATTCACTGATGCATCTCCACTTCTTTGTTTTTTCTGTGAGTGAAATGGAAGTTCACCACATCCTAGAGGAAATGACGTTAGAGGTCCCACGAAACTCGTTCCTGCAGTAGCTTATATTCTCTGAGTATCCTGAAACAACTTTCCAGTGTTGCCAACTTGTGAACACAGTTCTTCTGTAAGGACGTTTTGTATGATACTCTTTTCCTAACTCTGCTGGGCCGTCCCTTCGATGTGATTGTTTTTCACCTCGTCATCTTGGCTGGTCTGCGAGCCAGTCTGCAGCACCCCTCTCACCTACAACTGTCTTTGTACCGTAGAAGCCCCATGCCAAAACAAGGGGTGGATGAGTCGGGGTAGGGCTCTTTTCATGTCAGTTGTGTTACACTTTTCTGGAGATATTGTGCTCGTAATTTCCTTCTTTTTTTTTCCTTTCGCTTTATTAAAAAGAAAAAAAAAAGTTTTTGGTCTCCGTTTCTTCACTATTTTTCTGCCTCTGTGGCCCATTCATAATCTGTGTTTTCAACACTCTGCATGCTGTTTAATTCGCCCCGTAGGAATGCAGGGGCACACTCTGCATACTGTTTAATTCGCCCCATAGGAATGCAGGGGCACACTCTTCATACTGTTTAATTCGCCCCGTATGAATGCAGGGGCACACTCTGCATACTGTTTAATTCGCCCCATAGGAATGCAGGGGCACACTCTGCATACTGTTCAATTCGCCCCGTAGGAATGCAGGGGCACACTCTGCATACTGTTTGATTCGCCCCGTAGGAATGCAGGGGCACACTCTTCATACTGTTTAATTCGCCCCGTAGGAATGCAGGGGCACACTCTGCATACTGTTTAATTCGCCCCGTAGGAATGCAGGGGCACACTCTTCATACTGTTTAATTCGCCCCATAGGAATGCAGGGGCACACTCTTCATACTGTTTAATTCGCCCCGTTGGAACGCAGGGGCATACTCTGCATACAGTTTTAACTCGCCCTATAGGAATGCAGGGAAGAGAGGGGGTGGATGTGTAAGGATCGTTCGATGTGAATTGTTCCCCCTGTCTTCTATAAATCCGGTGCAGGAATTATCTTTGACATTGTGATCATTAGGTTTAGTGGGCCTGGGGGTTTTCCTCTGTACTGTTGCCAACCGCTTTTCTGTGTTTGTGGTCTGTTCATCTTCATGTGGTCTGCAAAGATTTTTTTTTTTCTTAATACACTTTGTAAGTCCAAGTTCTTTCTTGTAATCTGGTGACTAGACTCTGAGAGCCTAACCAGTGGAACAGGTTCTTGCTGTCCATTGTGAGAGCCTAACCAGTGGAACAGGTTCTTGCTGTCCATTGTGAGAGCCTAACCAGTGGAACAGGTTCTTGCTGTCCATTGTGAGAGCCTAACCAGTGGAACAGGTTCTTGCTGTCCATTGTGAGAGCCTAACCAGTGGAACAGGTTCTTGCTGTCCATTGTGAGAGCCTAACCAGTGGAACAGGTTCTTGCTGTCCATTGTGAGAGCCTAACCAGTGGAACAGGTTCTTGCTGTCCATTGTGAGAGCCTAACCAGTGGAACAGGTTCTTGCTGTCCATTGTGAGAGCCTAACCAGTGGAACAGGTTCTTGCTGTCCATTGTGAGAGCCTAACCAGTGGAACAGGTTCTTGCTGTCCATTGTGAGAGCCTAACCAGTGGAACAGGTTCTTGCTGTCCATTGTGAGAGCCTAACCAGTGGAACAGGTTCTTGCTGTCCATTGTGAGAGCCTAACCAGTGGAACAGGTTCTTGCTGTCCATTGTGAGAGCCTAACCAGTGGAACAGGTTCTTGCTGTCCATTGTGAGAGCCTAACCAGTGGAACAAGTTCTTGCTGTCCATTGTGAGAGCCTAACCAGTGGAACAGGTTCTTGCTGTCCATTGTGCGCTGCTGCTCACTTAATAAGGCATTTGGATGTATCTCTGTTGCACTGGAATTATCTCAAAAGTATTTTTAATCGGGCTTTTAACACACACAAAATAAAAGGCTGAGCGACATGATTGAGTGGTCGGTGCTCTCAACATGGCTTAGTCTGATCTGACTGAAGGACTGCAGCATGGAATTGTTATGGGAAAATGTACCTCTACACCGTAAGCTACTCTTGTTGCTACTTCAGTTTTAGTCATTTAAGTAACACCCCAACTGATCAATTAAAAATGCTTTAAAAAAAAAAGAAAAAAAAAAGCATGTACTGTAGACAGTACCCAAATCTGCGTTTTTCTTTAGCTGGAGGGGATTCTTAGTTGTGTTGTTTGTGTTTTACTTGCTTATTTCCTTGTGTTTTGTCTGCTGTTTTTTTTTATGGGGGGGGGGGGGGGGGGGTGGGGGGGGGTGATAGCCTGATAGCCCTGGAAATGCTCTCTGTGGTCTGCTCGAACTGTACTGAAGCACATTGTATGTGCCCATCTCCAACATTGCTATCTCAGTTTTATTTCTGCTTAGAGTAATTTAGTTCTCGAAATTGAAAATTCTTCTCTTGGTGATTGTGGAGCCGGTATGCCAGGACTTGGTTGTTTTTTCTCCACATATCCGGTCGAGCTCGGTCTCACAAGACCCTCCTTCATGTGTGTCCAGCCATCCAAAGTCTAATGACGTCTGGATTTTAACAGTTTGTAAAAGACGCATTTAAACTGTTAAACTGAAATTTATGATACACGCTAGCGCGCGAGCGTGCGTGCGCGCGCGCGCACACACACACACACACACACACACACACACACACACACACACACACACACACACACACACACACACACACGCTAGAAGTAACCATAGCATGTATAACGGAGAAAACGGTCAGGACACTGTATGCGTGCGTGCATGCGTGCGTACGTGCGTGTGAGTATGTGTGTGTGTGTGACATTTGTGCTTGAGGGTAAAGTTCCGTTCAGCTCCCTGTACTACAGGACAACAAACAGGCTGCAATACAGTTACCCCCGACTCACCGTTTCCTGTCTGGAGGTAGGCAACACCGTACACTTTTATTTTCTTTTACAGTGAACCAGTCTGTGGTTGATTTAGCCTTTCTATCCGAGTTCTCCAGAATTTGTGCTGTTCACTCTTTCTGAGTATAACCAAGGTGCTGCTCAACGTCATTTCGTTGCCATTCCGTGAAACACTTTGCTTGTGATACCACTCATAGCATTCAACAGTTCCTCTTTACTGCCATTTTTTTGGGGGGTGATACTGCTATTAGTATCCAACAACAATATTTCATTGGTGACATTTCTGGCGCATCAGGCAAACTAGAAAGTCTTAAATCTGATACAATACGAACTCGGTGCAGAGAAGAGACACGCGTGACAGGTTCGGTGTGAAGTCATGCTCAGGTTGAGCGTCGACACTCACCAAAGTGGTAGGACGGACGGGATGACCGCAACAGGAAGGCGGGTCGGAGGGGGGGGGGGGGGGGGGATGGAGAGGAAGAGAGGGAGAGCAGAGGGCCTCCGCAACACTACACGGATACCGTCAGAACGTCCATGCATCAGCACATGGAACCCCAGGGGTATGTGAACTCGTCTTACAACGGCCTGGGTGCTTTACACTGAGCTTACTATTTAATGGGGTGGGTATGGGTATTGATGGGAAAGGGTGGGGGTACTATTCAATGGGGTGGGTATGGGTATTGATGGGAAAGGGGGGGTAATATTCAATGGGGTGGGTATGGGTATTGATGGGAAAGGGTGGGGGTACTATTCAATGGGGTGGGTATGGGTATTGATGGGAAAGGGTGGGGGTACTATTCAATGGGGTGGGTATGGGTATTGATGGGAAAGGGGGGGGGGGATACTATTCGATGGGGTGAGTATGGGTATTGATGGGAAAGGGGGGGGGGTCATGAAGCAACTATGCTGCATCACAAAATTTAGAAAGAGAGGGGGCTAGTTACCGCCAAGGACATGGACAAAGTACTGGAGAAGACACAATGCATTTTGACCTCTTGGGTCTTCTTCAGGCGAAAACAATAACATTTAGGACAGTGAAAACGAATAACGAGAAACCACTTATCTTCTCATGTTCGTCGCACGACCAAAATGGCCGCCAGACGGAAACGAGGCCATCCAGGAGGGGATCATGGGAGAGAAAATCTGACTCATTGTGTCCTTCCTTCTTTCCTTCCTTCATCATACTTACGTTCTCCTGTTCACGTCCTTCATAAGCCACCCCTTCCCTTAACGTCGTCTCATTCTTCTAATCTCGTCTGTCATTCGCTACTTCTAGGCCAATCCATCACTGACATCTGCAACGTTCTTCCCCTGTTCATTCTACGTCATGTTCACGTTCTTCTCTATTCGTCCCGTCTCTTTCGCGTTTGTTTTTTCTTCTCCTTACTGCGTCCATCTGCCATCAGTGTCTTCATCAGTTCATTTGTTTCTTCCTTTATTGTCCATCTGCCATCATTGTCTTCATCAGTTCATTTGTTTCTTCCTTTATTGTCCATCTGCCATCATTGTCTTCATCAGTTCATTTGTTTCTTCCTTTATTGTCCATCTGCCATCATTGTCTTCATCAGTTCATTTGTTTCTTCCTTTATTGTCCATCTGCCATCATTGTCTTCATCAGTTCATTTGTTTCTTCCTTTATTGTCCATCTGCCATCAGTGTCTTCATCAGTTCATTTGTTTCTTCCTTTATTGTCCATCTGCCATCAGTGTCTTCATCAGTTCATTTGTTTCTTCCTTTATTGTCCATCTGCCATCAGTGTCTTCATCAGTTCATTTGTTTCTTCCTTTATTGTCCATCTGCCATCATTGTCTTCATCAGTTCATTTGTTTCTTCCTTTATTGAATCGTTCTGACAATGTCTTACTGTTATGTACACATCCTCACTGCGTCCATCTGCCATCATTGTCTTCATCAGTTCATTTGTTTCTTCCTTTATTGAATCGTTCTGACAATGTCTTACTGTTATGTACACATCGTCGTGACGCTTTTTTTCTCCGTTCTTCTTGTCCCGCCCCCTGTTCGTCATTTTTACCTTTCTGTTTCACCTCTTGAAACGTAGTGTTCTCTCGTTTCATTTTCTCCCAGATTTTCCATCACTGGATCATTCTCATGCTATTCTATTGTCCTGTAATCTATCACTCTCATGCTCTTCTGGCCGTTTCCTCTTTCCTGAGCCCTTATCATGCTACCGTCCTGTCCACGGTACATCGTTTTCACATCCTCCTCTCAGCCTCTCCTTCATGCATATAAATGTCATTTCATCCCACCTATCATTTATACCTGTCTATTATTCCTCATTCCAGTTTATTCCTTCCACACTCCGTTCACTGTCCTTACGTTCCGTTTTATCCCGTCCATTATACGTTCTTCCCACGTTCCGATTATCGTCAAGCCTCACTTCTGATCTCAAGAGGTGAAGAGAGAAAGATGAGAATGTATATGTTCATCAATGGCCAGATTCTTCTGTCACAGACAAAGAATTCTTTTTTTTTTTTTTAAATGAGGCCATTCTTCGCGCATAGAATTATTGCTAGAATTCTACTTGTTAAAAACAACAACAACAACAACAACCAAGAAAAACAAAACATAATATCGTTTCAAGAAGCCCATGGACAATGATTATATAGTCATCGTACATTAGGCCCGTTAAAGAAAAAGGTTGATGCACATAAGATAATAGGCCCGGAGAAAAAGAAATAGGCTAGCATTTTTTTTTTTAAACTTAAAAAAAAAACTTTATGAAGTCTAATCAATTCAAAATCATGCTGCAAGATTATTAAAGCCATGAGCAAGTGATGATGTGCCAGTGGTCTACGTTACACTCTGTACGGGCTTACAGTGAGGAAGCGCGCGCGCACGTGCGTGCGTGCGTGTGTGTGTGTGTGCGTGCGCCTATGTGTGTGTGTGTGTGTGTGTGTGTGTGTGTGTGTGTGCGTGCGTGCGTGCGTGCGTGCGTGCGTGCGTGCGTGCGTGCGTGCGTGCGTGCGTGCGTGCGTGTGTGTGTGTGTGTGTGTGCGCGTGTGTGTGTGTGCGTGTGCGTGTACATAGTTTTGCGTGCTCATGCCTGAATATACATATGTGTGTGTGCACGGGTGTGCATGGTTCTATATGAATGTAAATGCAAACGCGTGTGTGTGCGCGCGCGTTTCTATGTGTGTGTGTGTGTGTGTGTGTGTGTGTGTGTGTGTGTGTGTGTGTGTGTGTGTGCGCGCGCTCGCGCGCGCGTGTTACGTGCATGTGTGTGAGTGTGTGTGTGTCTGTCTGTGGATAGGGTGTGTGTGTGTGTGTGTGTGTGTGTGTGTGTGCGGATGCGAATTGTTGTACATGTATATACTAGTGAGTGTGGGCGCGCACAGTTGTATATGTGTGCGTGCGCGCGCTAGTTTGCGCTTCCGCTTATGTATATATGTGTGCGGGCGTGCGCGCGCGCAAGCGTGTGTGTATGTATGTGTGTGTTCGCGTGCGTGCGCGCGCGCGCGTATGTGTGTTAGTGTGTGCGCGCGTGTGTGTGTGCCGGCGTGTTGTGTCGTATGTGTGTGTGTGTGTGTTTGCTTGCTTGCTGGTGTGTGGGTGGGTGTGCGCGCGCGTGTGCGCGTGTGTGTGTAGGAGGGGTAGGGGGCTACGCTTGAGCGTATGAGATGTGTATTTTGCGTGCCGGAGCGCATTATGTATGTATATGCTAGTGCCTGTGCGCGCGCATAGTTGTATCTGTGTTTGTGCACACGCTAGTTTTCGCGCTTCCGCCTATGCATATGCGTGTGCGCATGCGTGCATGTGTGCGTGCTTTGTGCTCGGGCTATATGGTGTGTGCGTTGTGTGTGTGTGTGTGTGTGTGGGGGGGGGGGGGGGGGGGGGGTTGGGGGGGGGGGGTGGGCGGGGGCTATGCTTGTATGTATAAGATGTGTATTTTGCGTGTTGGCGCGCATTGTTATGTATGTATATAATAGTGCCTGTGCGCGCACATAGTTGTATATGTGTGCATATACGTGCCATCTCTCGCTTCCGCCTATGTATATGCGTGTGTGCATGCGTGCGTGTGTGTTTTGTGCCCGGGCTGTATGGTGTGTGTGTGTGTGTGTACATTGTCTTATGTGCGCATGCCTGAGTATACATATGAGTGCGTGCACGCGCGTGCATGGTTCTGTAGGAATGTGTGTGCGGGTGCTCGCTAGCGCGCGCGCATGTGTGTGTATGCTTGCGCGCTTGCTTCTATGTTTGTGTGTGTGTGGGTGTGTGTGCGCGCGCGCGTGTTACGTGTGTGTGTGTGTGTGTGTTTGTGTGTGCCTGTGTGTGTGCGTTGCGTGCGGACGTGAATTGTTCTAGATCTATATATTTGGGAGTGTGACGTGGGCGCGTACAGTTGTATATGTGTGCGTGCGCGCGCTAGTTCGCGCTTCCGCTTATGTATGTACGTGTGGCGTGCGTGGGTGTGGGTGTTTGTTTGTGTGTGGGTGTTCATGTGCGTGTGTATGTGTGGGTGTGTGTTTGCCTGTGTGCCGGGCGCGTTGTATCCTCTGTGTGTGTGTGTGGGGGGGGGGGGGGGGGGGGGGGGGGGGGCTATGCTTATGTGTATGAGATGTGGATTTTTCTTGCCGGTTCGCATAGTTATGTATGTGCATATTAGTTCGTGTGCGCGTGCATAGTTGTATCTGTGTGCGTTTGCGCGCTTGTTCGCGCTTTCGCCTCGTATATGCGTGTGTGTGTGTGTGTGTGTGTGTATGTTTTGTGCCGGGCTGTATGGTGTTGTGTGTGTGTGTGTGTGTGTGTGCGCGCGCGCGCTCGTTTTTTGTGTGTTGTGTGTGCGCGAGAGCGGGCGGTGTGCGGAGGGAGGTTGATTCGGCATTTTAGCACAACCATGTTAATTGATTTGTTTGTGGAGGAGCAAGTGTACACGGGACAAGAAGGGGATGGAGAGGTGGCGGATGAAATAGGGTTGTGATGTTTTGACGAATTGTACTGTTTTTGATTGAATTTGCCAGACATGTCTAAATCACATGTTTTTTCTTGTAGTTCCATTTTTTGCGCAATGTTGGGTATAAAGCTTCACTTGGTGTTGGTCGCGGTCTGTCTGTCTGTCTGTCTGTCTGTACCCTTTTCTTTTGTGCTACATTTTTTTTTCTTTTTTTTTCGGATTGATGGTTTAGTGTTTTGTGACATTGACTGTTAAGGTCATAAACCTTGCTTATACTATGTTTTTCATTGTGTTATAAGAACAATTGAATTGTTGTATTTATCATTAAAAGCCAACAGTAACAAATAACTTGCAAAACTGCTTTAGAATGTGAAAAATGTGTAAAATAAGCAAAGTGTTGATTTAGCAAATGTTTAATGTGGAAAATCTGAATGTGCAAGTGCTGTGTCGTATATAATACTGTCGCTCATAAAATCGTGTCGCAGCGACAGTATTTCCGGGAAATACTGCATTTTATGGACAGCTACAATATTCTATAGGACATTTTTCGTGAAAAGTTGTCGCGCGACAATTTTTTCCAGCAAATATTGTCGCTGCAACAGTATTTCACGTGAAATGCTGTCGCTGCGATACAATTCCACGGCGACAGTATTATATACGACACCGGCAACGTCTGGTCATCTTTTCAGAATATCCGTACCCTACAGTGCGTCACGATTGCTTCCGGTGTGTGTGTGTGCTACCCTTACTTATGACAAAATGAAGTTTTTGGATACTCATTTGTCTAGTAATTACATTTGCTATGTTATACTGACAACTTGGCAATGACAGCAAGGAAAAGGTCAAAGGTTTTGACAGCTATGGACGAGTATCCATGAGATCAGGATACAAACAACAGCAAGAAAAACCTCCGTTACCACAGTCACCAGTCTCGTCTGATCAAAATTGATTTATGATTTAAAAAAAAAAAAAGTAAACAAGTAGGGTGACTTTACTGTTTCTTGTTTACTGTTCCGTGCCTCAGTTCTTTCTCAATTATGAATGAATTTTTTTTTTCAAGCTGCAAAGCTTGTTGAACGAAATGCAGTCTACAAGCAGTACAGCTGTTAAATTAGCTCTTGGCATTTTCGTTCCGAATAAGGTAAGTTGTCATAAGCTAATCGTTTTAATCGGAGTTTTTCTTGTTGAAATCAGAAACAAAGGAGCAAGTCTTAGACTCTCGTAACGAGTACCTGAAAAGAGCTAGACACGCAGTCTCTCTCCATTCGCTTAGAAATTATAGAATGAATTATATATATTTTTTTTAAATGCAACTTTTGTTCTTTCATCTGTTTCATCAGGTCCAGCACTGCCTGTCATGCCTCGCTAAGAGAACCGACAGGTCACATTTCTGAGACGCAAGAACATATGAAACCCGTGTCCAAATCATTAAAAGAAATGTTAGCAGATGGCTTAATCGTAGAATCAGAAAACGTTTTTGAATTAAAAATTGTTTTAAAATACAGAAACAGTTTTGACTTGGTATCACTAATATCAGCTTGTTTTTTCCCAGGTCCGTGTGAAGTCACTGGGGCATCGCAGTGAAGAACTGATCACCAGATTCCTCCAATTCTGTCGGTTGTGTTCCCAGGCCTTGGGCTCTACAGTTGGTTTCCCTGTCCATTCGGCAATGTCGTCTGTTTTTGTTCTGTCTTCTCCTTGGTCTCGTTCCTTCAACACTTTCCTTGATGATTATTGTAGCACAGCCGTTGAATCTTTATAATAAAGCCAACTTTGTTCCTTTGCTTTGCTGGTGTCAGCAAATCTTCAAATGATCGCTTTTTGATGATCTGGCTCACTTGTTCCGTGGTGATGTAACCAGTACACCTGACATATATCTTGCAGTCACACCTCGTTTCAACGACTGTGCTCTTTCTTCCAGATCCATGTGGCGTATGTATACAGGAAAATGAAATACACCCGTGCATACAGGAGCCAGGTTTGTGTTTCCCAGATGTTATTGTCTTTCCATAGCGGGTACAATCTGCTGCTCTTGAGAGGATAATTGTTCTAAATTTCCCATCGCTGAAAATAAATCCCTGATATATGAACTGTTTAACAGTTTCTAACTTCTATCCATGGTTGTTTCAGTACAGGAGGTGGTGGTGTGGCTGGCCATTAGTTTGGTGTTCAAGGTGTTGATATCTGTACCGTGTCTCTAGATGTTTCATCCCGCTTAGTGCGTTCTTGTTCAGGGCCCGCTAGGCCATCAAAGTTATCTGCAAAGTGAGGAGTCGTGATAGTTCTTCTGGCTGTGCTGATTGTGAAGACATGTTCTTCAAGTGGATCATACATGATGAATTCCAGCACTGTGTTGAAAAGGTTTGAAGAGGAACGGCCCCTGAAGAATCCTAACTGACATGTGGACCACTTTCCCATCGCGTGAGTACTGCGCTGATCACTTTGGCGTATGCTGGGTGGATGTTGTTGATTATCTTTGTCTCGATATCAAATTTCTTCACTACGGCCCATAGCACCTGAGGACAGACTCTGTCAAACGCCTTTCTGAACTCTTTTGAGACATGATAGAGCTTGTACTGCAGTGTTTTTTTGTTTTGTTTTTGTTTTTTGGTGTTTTTTTAGCGAAGGGTAAAGATCTTTTCGATGATACTTCAGCCTTTCAGATAGAACGGTGTTTGCTTGCAACTGTAATCTATTCCGAATGATTTTGAACATGACATTGCTTATATTGCTGATCTGGCGGTTGTTCTGGCAGTGTTCAGGAGTCCTCTCTCTGGAAGTGTGACGATAAGTGATCGAGTCTCTTTGGAGTTCGCCACGCGCTAGTGTGCCAGATTTTGTTGCAGACAACAGTTGATTTATCAGTTACTGCCTTTCCGCCATATCCAAGTTTTATGAGAGATGTTGTCAATGCACGCAGCCTTGACATGTTGCAGCGACTTCACTGCTAGTACGATGTCGTCGTCAAAGTGTTGGAATATCATCTCCATTTGATGAATCTGGAACTGTTAGCATACCTGGATCTCTTTTGCGTTTGTCGTAGAGTTCAAAACCGAGATCCCCTGTCTTCTTATGAGGTTTTCTTTTTGCATTAGGCATTCAACGTCTCTGTCCTCAATGGTGCTGAGTGTAATTTGCGGTGGTCAATAGTTCCCAGATTTAAAGGCTTTTTTGTGTGGCTGTTATCCAAGTCTTTCTCAGAGTTTTCACTCTGTCATCTTCATTCCTTCTCACATTCACCATTAGCATGTCTTCTTTCCTCGTTCGTCCATCGTTCATTTTCATCACATTTCGCTCCTCATTCCTCGCCATCATTCATCATACTTACGTCCCCCTTTTCTATTCTGTCCCCATTTACAGTCACCGCGTTCTCCTGTTCTCACCAGTCTCACGATCTTTTCTTTTCTCCCTGCCCCATCGTTCATTTAGCTTTCTGGCGTTCTCTTCTTCCCATCCGGTCCATCACCTATTCTTTTCCAGTCGTTATTGTTGTCTTCATTTGACCCTCATTGTTCATGACCACGTTGGCCTCTTGTTATCCAGTCTACCATTCATCGGTTTGACGATTTGCACACCCGTTCCTTCTGCAGTTCACCTTTCGGCTAATTCGGATCATGCTGTTTGGTCTATCAATTCATTCGTTTCGAGGTGTCATCCTCCTCCTCCTCCTACTCCTCCTTATCCTCCTCTGCGTTCCATAACATACATCATCACCTCCACACATCCGCACACCTTATTCATCTGTATCATCATTTTCATCGTCATGCTCTCTCTTCTTTATGAGAAAAAGCTTTTATTCTGCAGGTGAGAAAGCAATGCCAAAAGTGCTTATCTTCTATATGATAAAATATTATAGTGGGAAATAGTTGTGTAGAAGGAAAGAATGTGCAGAAGCCGTATCTAATAAAAGAAAACGTTCAAAACGTGGCTCAAGATAAGAAACGATGAAAACTTTATTGAATTGAATAGTGCAAACAGCCCACAGTAACAGGGTTGTCCAAAAGCAAAACGTCTCTATTTCAATCATTTTTGTCATTTGTATTTTCTTCATCTAAGGCACATGCCACAGAGTATGGAATAAAAGGTAATGGAATTAAAAAAAAACAAGTATTATTCCTTCATATACTATTAAATTAGAAAATAATACTTTTCCAAACAATCATCTGAGATAGCTGATGCTTTTGGTACAAGCTTTTCAAATAAAAAGATAAGTATAATCAGATAGACTACGATCCAGTACCAAAAAATGCAGAGAATAGTGGAGAAAATGGATACTTATTATGATCCCACACGGATCCATACCATTACTTAAACTGCATCTAGAACCATTTGAAAAATTTAAAGTCTGCACCAATGTCATTCTCCGCGAATAAGGTCAGCGGTTGGATTAGATGGAATTTCATATCAGTTGCTATGCATCTTACCTTTGTGCTGGAAGCAATTACTTCACTCTTTTTGCCTTTTTTACAAAAGTAATGTTGGTTAAATGGAAACTCTTCTAGCTTCGGAGAGGATAGTTGTAATACCGGTTCCATAACAGGTAAAACCTAGGTCTGCAATTGATAGTTACCGACTATAGATTACATCTCAAGTTGGAAAATATTAGAAAGGGATAGTTGAAAAAAACGGTTTTACATTATTGTGAAAAGAATATCATAATTCCAACATTCAAGCAGGTTTCAGAAAGGGTAGATGTACAATCGATCACCTTGTAAAACTTGCAAGTCATGTTAAATAAAAATTTGCTTCATAGAAAAAGTTACACTTGACTACTTTCTTTGACATCAGATAGCATATGATAGTGTGTGGCATTTCGTTTATTTAGAAGTTGAAAAATTATTGGGATTAATGGTGCATAGTATCATTTCATAAAATCTTTCTTATCTGTGAGATCAGTTTGTATAGGGTTGGTAAAACTGTTACTCGTCATTAAAAGATTTGACATTCGATCCTCAGGGTGCTCCATTATTGCACCTATTCTATTTACAAATTCTCATCCGATCTCCTAAATATACTATCTTAAAATATGCATGTAGTGCATTATGACGATGTTATTGCATTGTGATGAACACAAACATTTAAAAACTGACAAATTAGAGAACCCATGTCTATTATATTACAAAAAACTATATCAAATTGAAAATTGACACACTAATAGATATATGAATGAAATTGGCACTAGAACTATCAGGAGAAAAGACACATTGTGATTTTACAGATGGTAAAAATCCAAATGTTTTTATGCCATCAACTTGTGCTGGAAAATTAAACTCTTCAATATTACAATAATGTTTAATTTTTTGGTGGTCATTTCACACTCCTGTAAATTAAATTGGCGATTCCATATTGAATATCATATAAGACAATGCCAGGACAATGGCTATCTTTACTTAAAAATAATCAGTGCTCATTCTTGGGGTCATAGATATCCAAACTCTTGTGCATCTTTCAATTTGTTGCTTCGTTCAAAATTGACTTACGGTAAGGAAGTATATTTTTCTGCTTCTCAAACATTATGTATGCGGGTCTAAGTATAAGACCAGCTAAAGCCTATTAAAGTAGCCCTTGGTGTTCAAGCGCATTTTCTTATACTTTTTAAACTTTTTAAGAAGTAATCTCTTGTCACTTGTGATCAACGCAAACTGCAACAGCCCAATTATGTAGCCAGAAGTCTTGTCTGTATCAATTTCATAACAAATGATAAATATTTGTCTTGATTCCAATCGGATTTGTCCTAATGGCACAGAAAGCTATTTCTTACTGCGCCATTCGAAATTGTATGATGTTTATTTAGATTATGTGACTCATCGATTTTACATCCATTTCAAAACCTCCAACTATGCCCTCGGGTTCCTCAATGGGAGCATATTTCACCAAAGTGTATTATTGATTACACTACTTTAAAAAATCAAGAGATAATATCAATTTGATATCAGTAGTAGCAATAGTACACTTGAAAGAACACATATCCATTCATCTTAAAAATCTTCACGGCTGGCTCTGTTTTTAGAATCTTACAGGTGATGGATTTGTAATTCCCCCCGATTTAATTAGTAATGAACTCATTTTGTTAGGAAGGTAGCTTTTCAGTTTTATCTGGCTGAACTTTACGCAATCCTTTGGCTTATATTGGATTTCTGATCTTTATGTGGCCAATTTACAGATTTTTATCTGTGTTGTCTCTTAAATCTGTACAAATTTGTTTGCCTTCGAAATTTGGGTATGCAATATGTAAGGGGAAAGGACTTTTATTATGTTATATAGTAAATTTATGATACATTCCGTTATGGCGAAATGACTTTTGTAGAGTTTTGCTGGATCCATCCATTGTGTATTATGGAAATGAAATAGCTGATAATTTAGCAAAGAGGGTGCTCTTAGAAAAAAAAATCCAGAATAGTAGAAATTAAAATTGGTAAACATGAAATCAGTTTCTCAATTAGAAAGTTGTATGAACAATGAAAAAAACGCTGCAAAAACTAAGAAGCGTTATTATGTCAAAGATCGTTGTCTAGTATAATTTATTTAAATGCGTTTTTACTCGTGGAAAAACAAATTTTCTAAGGATGTAGATTGCGCTTGTGGTATCCATATCTATTCAACTTGTTTCTTTTTGATTGTCCAGTTCTTACCTCTCTTAATTAATATTCTAAAGTTAAGATATTGCTTCATTAGGGGCTTTACATGAAATTCATTTACAGCCCCAAGATGATTTGATTTTAGCCAATGGCTATATCGTGTTCTGTTATATTCATTTGTGTAATAGATTTATCAGTTTATAATTTTTGTTTGGTCGTTAATAGGCAAACTTTCATGTATTTGTGTCGCACGCACGCGCGGCGCACACACACACAACACACACACACACACACACACACACACACAGACACACACAATATCTCTCTCTCTCTTCTCTCTCTTCCTCTCTCTCTCTCTCTCTCTCTCACTCCTCACAAACACACACGGGTGCGCGCATGCAGGCAACGCAGCACACGAACACTCGCGCTCATCCAACACTCTCATATAACGCACTTTACACACAAGACACAATGTTTATAAGGTGGGGTGGATTTTTTTTATTTTTTTTTATTTGTTTTTTATAATTTTCTTATTTTTAAAGTCTAATTCCAACCATCGTTGTGAACAGACTCTAAATTAATTAATCAAAACTCAATGAAAATCAAATGCTCTCTCTCTCTCCTCTCTATCGCTCTCTTCTCTCTTCTCTCCTCTCTCGTCTCGCTCTCTATCTCTTCAAGGAGAGAGAGAGGTGAGAGATAGAGTGAGAGAGTGAGTGTGAGTGGTGGGTGAGAGAGAGGAGAGTGGTCATCAAACGAAAATTATAATGGGAATGTGTTTTCCAAGACCATACATAAAAATCCTTTTTATACTTATTTTATCATTTTACTTTACTTTTCATGGATCGATCATTTTTTTTCTGTTTATGCTTTGTTGTAATTCATTTCATTAATAGTTTGTTGTTTTTTAAAATTGTAATTAGTTATGGTTGACATCATATCTTTAGCCATTTATTTCAATCAAACTACATTGAAGACTACCCACATGCATACACGTATGTGCTTACACGGTTACGTTAACACTTCAACACACACACACTCTACACAAACACACACACTCTCAAACACTATACTCACACACACAAACACACACACACACACTACTCACTCACACACACTCACATACACACATTGCGCGCGAGCTTACGTACGCACGCATACGCGCGTACACACACCGAGCACACCACGCGCACACACATATGGGTATTGCATCTCTTTATTGGACACACTTCGAACTGGGTCGCTGTTTAAACATGGTTTTTTCAGGAAATTTCTACACTGTCGACACCCCCCCCCCCCCCCGCGCGCTCTCTCTCTCTCATTCTCTCTCTGAGAAAATAAAAGCGCAGTGAGAAATTTTTTAATATCCAGTGAAAGAAACTTTTTTGTTTTTTAATCAAAACTTGCGCACATTTTCCGAAGAAAACTAATATATGAAAAAAAAGTATAATAATAAATCAAAATGTTCATTAAGTAGATAAGTGGGCAAAAAAAAATCTTGAATTTTGTATATAAAATTCCAACAAGATTGAAATCGATCTGTTTGTCACTATCTATCTATTTTTTATTTTCTATCTATTTATCTGTCTGCGCGCGCGGCGCGCGCGTGTGTGTGTGGTTAGTTGTTCTTGTGTGAGAGAGTGTGAGTGAGAGAGACTTTTAGTTAATTTATCAGTTAATTGTTTCTGTCTAGTTGATAGTTTTAGAATCGTTTTAGATTACATCTCACTCTCTCTCTCTCTCTCTCTCTCTCTACTATCTCTCTCTATCTCCTCTATTTTTATTTATATATATATATATAGTCAAAGTAAATAATATTCCTAAAAACATACATAGATTAAAATATCCAAATTTTCGGCTTTATTTGCCATTAGTCAGGGGGGTACGGACTGACTGAATAATAATTTTTTTATTTATATATATATTTATAAATCTTATATATATATATAGATATATTTATATATATATATGGATCGCATAGATGCTTGGAGGAGGAGCGGTTGGAGGGCCTGGGGGGAGTGCAGGCGAAAGTTAATTTCTCGTCATTGATGACTGGGAAAGCGTTTTGTTTTCTATTTTGTTTTTTTTTTTATGAGCATATTTTCAACAGTCTGTGTCGTCTACGACCCGACCCCAGGATGTCTGAACCCTGACCAGGATCGGTCTAGATGGGTGTGAAGGGAGTCGGGAGGTGCCTCTGACCTCACACGCACCGCATTAGTGCGACACGAGATAAGTAAGATCTTCGATTTACAACACCCATTCTAGTCACACCAACACAAACAGTCATAAATAAGCATTCGTCAAACAACCTTACATTGCTCATTCATCAATCAAGCATTCCATCGCACACAACATGCACACAATCACAAATCAAGCACTCCAACACTCACAAACATGCACCGAATTTAAATGAATAAACATTTCCACAATCGGACGTTACACAATCACGATTACTCAATTCCTGCACTTATGACATATACACAATTAGTAAAGAAAGATAAATTTCTCGATCAATCCCTTTACCACTACCTGGAGTGCCTCCACACCCCTGCCTATGTTCAAGTCTACTGGGAGCACCCTCTATCGCACTAGGTGGCGCGAACCGGGTCGGTTCTGCAGGAGTCGACCTCAAAGCGATCTCCCAATCGACACACAAGCAAGGCAGTGGAAGAGGCGCGGTCACGGAGGGGGCGGGGGGGGGGGGGGAGGGAGGGGGGGGGGGGAGAGGGGGGGAGAGGGAAAACGTGTGGCGCTGGTTACTGGAGGTCCTGGAGGGGGATAAGGGCCGGCACTGTCATGTCGGCGGGGCTCCTCTCAGGTCCGCGGTTCCCGACCAGTGCGTCCCCCAACGGACTCGACCAGCGCGTGGCACCATACAGGTCGGGAGGGGAGGGTCCAGCCAGAGAGTGTGTGGCCTCAACCAGCACAGTGGGGCACACATCCAGGTCCAGTGGTCCCAGCCAGAGCGTTGCCTAAAATGCACGTGGCACCATCCAGTTCCGTGGTCCCAGGCCAGAGCGTGGCTCAACCAGGCACGTGGCACCAATCCTGTCCAGACTCCGGGTGATAGCCCCCGGGGAGGGGGGGGGGGGGGGGGGGAAACCGTAGCTGGGTGGAGTGATTAGAGAGGAAAGGGGAGGGAAAGGAAAAGAAGGAAGAGGAAGGTTCGAAGAAGGGTACTGGATCCCCCGCTGTCAGTTACCAGTCTGATACTCCACTGCTGTTATATCTTAACAGCCTCTCGCATGTTGGGGCGAGGGGGAAGAAAAAGTCTACTAAATGCACCAATAATCCCAGCTCAACAACAGGGCCTGACCCCCCCCCCCCCCCCCCCCCCCCCCCCCTGCATAACACAGTAAACCCATCGAATCAGGAATGTTCACTATGTCTTATCTAACGATGAGAGGTAAATGAATGCTATTTAATCAAACAGGTTATAAAACAAATTATGAATTTTCTTCCACACATTTTCTTTTCATATCACGTTTAAATTTGCCTTTCTTAAGGAAATAACCATTCACAGCGACCATCGCTTTATACGGCCACCACATTTGCAACTAATATTTTCTTTGGCTGGCATAATTGTACATTGTTTTGCTCGCATTGCAAAATAACTCAAATTCCAACCACGCTCCGAGCAGACATTTCATGCGTACGCTCGCTTGCGAACATAGAACTAGTTCTCTTGCAAACACACAAAAAGCGGGTGCGAAATACAGTAAAAAGATAAGAGTCCGGCGAATGTGACAGGGGCGGAGCCACGAGCGAGACCAAGCAAGTTTCCAACCTCTAATCACCGGTTTCCTCTCATGCCCCCCACGACTACCGCATCACCGAGATGCATTATACAAGGAACGTATAGAATTTTTTGGGAAAATTATGTAGAATGGCCAGGTTAAAGATTGAATTTACCAGACGGAAATAGGTCTCACACAATATTTTCTCTTACAATTTTCGAAAACAAAAGAAAATGCACGCAAAGAGAAGACTATGCCGGCTAAACAACAACAAAACCATTATCAAACAAACCACGAAACTGATGCTTACCAGTTACCTAGCGTGGGATGACACCAGAAGAGGCGGGTCAAACGGACTGTACTTGCCTCTGATCCAGTCGTGAGGACTGCAATGCTCCCCAAAAGGGTTTGGCGGGAAAAAAAAAAAAAAAGACCAGTGAGTCCCTCTCCTACAGGCTGCCGACTGTAGGAATTGAAGATACCGCTGTTCCCTCGATGATACGGTTGAGAACCAAGACCGGAGACAGGCGCTCCCAGAGACATCTACAGCCTCGTAGTTGAAGAGCTAACCTCCTCAGCGATGGCGGCCAACATTGATCCATGCTGCGTCACCAGAGTGAGCATACTTCAATACTAAAAGAAATGATGCACGTGCGACAGCGTAAAAGACTGGCGACTGAGGCCGATTGAGCAAGTTCGAGAGGAAAGGTACAGCCACCGTGAACCTCCAGGATGAATAGCACGGGTAGTGGAATAAGAGAGTGTGAGAGAGAAAGCAAACGATGTTGAGCTGAACTACTCCATGGTTGCAACACGCAACACAAAGTCCACATTAAGGGACGGTATACCGACAACAAGCAACGACAATAAACAAATGAATAATTCCGACACCCTAGATGGGTCCAACGTCGTAGGCCTCGTGACAAACTGTGACCAAACAACCCTTCTAAAAGCATCTGTTTTATCTGAGATACAGTGCTCCTTTGAACCTTGAAGCTTGTGCAAATTTCACAACAATGGGACGACCCCCCCCCCCACCATTCCCCTGTGATGACAGTGTAGAGGAATCCAATACAAACATGTCTACGATAGAATTACACTCGAGAATTTAAATAATACGCGTACATTTTATCTCAAACATTCTAAGCGAACCTTCCAACCATGAAAGTAAACAATCCTCGAATCAGACTGGTGATTCACTACCGTTATCTTCACTGAAGTGAAAACTGTCACTCACCTAATACAGAGGGTCCAAATGGAAGGGATATAAACCCTGCCCCCCTACCCCGCCATCTTTGAAGGTGGTCCCTTAACTGATTTTCATGTGATGGACTTCGGGGAGCTCGGCTAAGATAGTTCAGCATCCGTATTACAGGAACCCTTGGTATGACGGATAGGTGACGCATGACTCTGCAGTTCCACTGCGCTAGTAACTCTTGAGTCGTGTTCTGACTGGCCGGATACGGGTCCTGGACACTGAGAGAGGATGATGATCGCTTTCCAGTACTAACTTCGGCCGCACTTCTTCTTGGGCCGCCAGTGCGCGTACAAATCTGCCTGAAGAGATTCCAGCAACAGTAGGGGCATCGATAGGCCTATGCGGGACAGCCTCTGGGTTTCGAATCGTCAGTACTTCTACCTTACGAAGTGTAGCTGTGTCCGCTGATCGGATGGAGGTTTAATGGGTCACACCAGGCCCCATCCCTAACCTTGATGAAGGCCTCCACAACGTGGCACTGACCCTAGGGGAACACGCTTCATGCGACCCTTAGGCGTTGCCGTGGCAGACATCGCAAAAACTGCGGCAGTACTGCCTAACCTGTGTGTGCATCCCTGGCACAAAAAGAAGTCTTGTCTTACCCGCTCGTGAGTCCGCTTTGAGCCCTTATGACCTGCCATAGGGTGAAGCTATGGGCATGACGGAGGAACGATTCTCTTCAAGCTTTGCGGGGAACGCATGCTGCTTGGCCTCCAGTTCTGCTTGAGTGATATAACCCTAATGAGGATCCCCTTGTGGTGCTTGAGAGTCACCTTGACGTGTAGGGCAGACTGAGGGGACGATCCCCAGTTGTCGCAGTGGTAGGAATTCAGTCCCGTGGCATGAAGGCGGACCATGGTAGCAGGGTCGACCATGGCCTGAAACTCGTCAGATGATCGGCTGTAGATAGGGACGCAATTCTGCTTCTGCTTCTTAGCTTTGGCGCTCGTGGGATTAAAACCACACAGCCTGACGGGCAGATACGATTGACACAGACTGACTGAGTCCGTTCAGCTAGGTGTCAGTATTCCCTATGAGAAAGGGTGGAGGGGAAATACAGGGTCGCTCAACCGCGAATGGCCTGATACTCGCCACAGAATGTAGGGGGTGGAGATAGAAATGAGTGTACAGAAGGACGGGTGGGGTTAAAACCGCCTCCAACCGCATCACATCATGACTGGCGGCCCCGCAGGGCATCAGGGGAAACCAAAGTCTTATTCACAAAGATCGTTGTGCTCCCGAATCCCTGATGGATTATTTTTGTCGACCAAGGAGGAGCCATATCAACCAGAGAGATACACTGGGCACTCTTGTACACTAGAAGCTGGTCGGGAAAACCCACGTTGACTCGAGGCTTCGGCCGAAGGAGGGATGCTGGGAGGTAAGGATCTAGGCCCCATGAACTACCACCGGCTTTAGGGCAATCTTTCCTATGTGGCCGGGACGAACACAAAGAAAACAAATTCGGGCGTGCTGAGGTCCCCGATGACTGCCTGCCTTGGTCACCCCGCTAGACAGTTGTCGGCGCACTTATTGACCTCTATATCTGTGGAGGGCTTCCTCTCGTATCTGAGCGATGCCCATTATAACGCTGCGAGCTCAGCAAAACACCTCAGCGGTTATGAATCGCAGACGCGAAATCCTGAAGGTGCTGTCTAGCCTATCGGATCCTCAACTCTGGGGACACGTGTTGGTGAGCTGTTCATTGAGGTTCAGATCCTCAGCTCCAAACTTAGCCAAACTGACGCTGTACCCTTGCGTTTTGCGCAGCCTATCACCAAAACTGCACGATGTCTCGTCGATATTCTTCTTCTGGAACCTGAACGTTCCTCCTGTACGTCTCTGGGGTAAGGTGGAAACGCTTACGCAGAGCCAACTGCATGTATGATTTAGTCGAACCTTCATTTAGAGTGAGCACACAATCACTTGCAGCACCAGATAATCAGAAAAAAAGGTGCATAGCCTTTGTCCTCAGACAAGTTGGTATCTTGAACTTGCAACTTGCTCAAAATTACTCTAGGAACATATCAATGTCCTCACTAGCGTCTGGAACTATGGAAGAGCTATAAATTTGGGCCTCTAACTCTATCACCTGCCCATGGTGTTTAACCCACTACTTACAGATGCGGGAGACCGCAGAAAGGAAGTTTTTTCCATCTCCTCCATAGGCTCAGAGCCTCCATCCTGTCTAGTTCTTCCTACGGAGGGCACTCCGGCCTGGCAGCCTTCTTCCCTACGCCGACTCCTCCTGTTCTGGCAGCCTCACACCTCCCTACGTGTGCTGCATCACTACTACGCTGAGCAGCCTCTTCCCTACGCAGCTTAGCCTCTTCACCTTATGCTAGGAATCTACTCCTGTCTGTCAGTATTCCGCTAAGCGAAAGGAGCCTCCTTCACTATCATATCTCTCCCTTCGCTGAGCATGACTCTTCTTACGCTGCCGCTCAGATAACATCAGGACGGTGGTGATGTCCTGGGCGGCGGTTCACGCACTCTTCCCGACACGGGAGGATTGACCCGTCTAGACCCGTCCCTTGGGTCTCGGACTTCCCATGAGGGAAGTCCCCCGGGCAGACCTCCTACGGTGGGAAGCTTGGAGATAGAGGGGGCTTTGGTTTCTGCGACTATAACTGAAGCCAACAGTTTGCTTCGCTATCTCTGTCGCTTCCGAGCGGATAAGTGCAGTAGGGGTCTCGTGACAGGAAAGACCCCCCAGGAAGAGGTAGTAAAAGTACTCAACTGGACTACCTGCTACAGCACTGGAATAAGTGGAAGTCACTGTAGTCGAAGTGCTGGTGTACTAATAGTTGGGGACTACATTCAGAAGACCTTCTTCTTCGCGCCCGTGTCTGTAGCCATACCACCAGCACCGGACGTTTTTGCCATGACAACTATATCCTACAGTTTATAAAATACTGGGGAAAGACAATTCCACTTGAAGAAACAAATATTTTAGGGGTGTGATGTGTATATGTGTGATGTGTGTGTTAGTGTGCGTGTGTGCGGACTGTTGCCGGCTGCTCCCCACTCTGGCATCACCGCGCTTCTACAACACGAGCAAAGTGCGGTGGGGCTCACCGAAAAAAAAAAAGAAAAAAAAAACAAATAGTCGGCTGCCCCCACTCTGGCACACCGCGCTCACAGCACGAGAACTGTGCGGTGGGGCTGGCCGGGACCCCCCCAGACACAGGGCAGACGGAATCCGGAGAGAGGGAAAAAAAAAATGACACTAACGTCCGATACAACCCTGTACTCAATAACCCGTGGTAGGAAATAAAAAAAAAGAAAACTCGGCTAAATACAAAACGGAATGGAAGACTGAGCGGCAACAGAAAGGCAAGGAACTTACGACGTACCTGCGTGTGGTACCCGGCGGTAAGGAGGTCTGGACGCGTGTCGACTCCCCTCGGTCTCACCTCGGACTTCCGAGTCAACAGGATGTTCCCTCCGGCCACAAAAAGACTCCCTTCACGCTAGAGTCACCCAGCCAACCACCCACGATCAAACCACGGACTAACTGACCTAACACACTATACTAAAACTGACAAAACTAAAAAGGCGAACTCCGCGAAAAGAGAGAGAAAGCGCTCCAGAGGCCCTTCACATCCCGGAGAGCCCCCACAAAACGGTCACGAACGCCCCTGGTGGGTCGAGCCTGACAGGATCGGTTCTAGATTGGGTGTAGGAGGGATGTTGCCTGACCTCACACGCCCGCAAGTGCCCACCGAGAAAGAAAGATTACGATACAACACCCCATTTTTTCACACCAACCCTCACAGTCATAATTATGGACATTCCGACACACTCACTTGCACAATCACAATTCAAGCATTCCAACGACACAACTGCACCAATCCACCCAATCAAGCATCCAACACACCACAACATGCACTCATATATAAATAAACATTTCACCATACGAGTACACAACCTTGATTACACTGCATTCCTGCACAATTTGACTTATACTCAATTATTACAAGATACTTTTCCAGCATCCTACCCTTCCCACACCCTGGAGTGCCTCCGTCACCCATGCCTATGTTCAAGTCTACTGGGAGCACCCTATCGCACTAGGTGTCCGAACCGGGTCGGTTTATCGCAGGGAGTCGCTCAAAGCCGACACACCTCGAACACAAGGCAGGCAAGGATAGAGCGCTTCGGAGGGGGGGGGGGGGGAGGGAACGTGGCGCTGTTACTGGAGGTTCCTGGAGCGAGGGGTCAGGGCCGGCCAGTCAAGACGGCGTGCTCCTCTATCCTGTAGCCGCGGTACGACCAGAGCGTGGCCTTTTGTCCAGCGCGTGGCACCATACAGACGCGGTTTCCCAGCCAGAGCGTGGCCTAACCAGAACGTGGCACAATCCAGTCGTGGTCCCCAGCCAGAGCGTGGCCTCAACCAGCACGTGCACCAATCACAGTCCGTGGTCCCAGCAGCCAGAGAGTGGCCTTCCACCAGCTCGTGGCACCATCTCAGTCCAGACCTCCGGGTGTGAAGACCACCCGGGAGGGGGGGGGGGGGGAAAACGTAGCTGGGAGGAGAAGAAGAATGGGGAGGGAAGGAAGAAGTTGGAGGAAGGGTACTGGAACACGCTGTCAGTACAGTCTGACCCATGCCTGTTATATATCTTAACGCCAACTCGACATGATGGAGCGAGGGGAAGTCTACTAAATGCACCAATAATTTCAGGCTCAACACAGGACCTGAGAATAAACAGTTAAACCCACTCGCAATCAGGAATGTTCCTAGGGTCTTCTCACTCGATGCAGGTAAAAGACGCATTTATATCAACAGGTTATAATAACAAATATGAATTATCTTCACCCTTCTCTCACTCACGTTTAGCATTGGCCTTTCTTAGGGAATTAACCAACACAGAGACCATCGAACTTTATACCTGCACCACATGTTGCAAATATAATCAAGGCATAATTGTCACATTTTTTAGCCACATTTCAAATAACACCTAAATCTCCAACCACGCATCCCGAACGACAAAATCATGAAGTACGCACGCTCGGAACATAAAAAACTCGTTTCCTTGCACACACAAACAGACGGTGGCCGAAGGATAAGAGTCCGGCGGAATGTGACAGTGGCGGTAACGAGCGAGACAAGCAAGTTCCAACCCTGAATACCAGGTCTCGCCCATCCCCCACCGACTACGCATCACCAGATGCTAACAGGAGAAAGAATTTTGGAAATAATTTGAATGGCCAGGGTAAGGAATTGAATATCCAGAGAAAAGGTCTCACACATATTTCTCTTACCAATTTCGGAAAAACAAAGAAGTTGCGCAAAAGAGAAGATAAGCGGCTAACAACAACAAACCAAAACAAAACCCACGAAAACTGATGGCTTACCAGCTACAGTGGGTAGACCTAGAAGAGGCGGGTCAATACGGACTGTCTCTGCCTCTGTCAGTCGACGAGGGACCAGAGGCACAGGTGCGGAATAAAGAAGAAGTGATTGTCCCTCTCATACTGCCGTCTTTAGGAATTGAAGTTACGACTGTACCCTCCGATGATACGGTGAAGATCCAAGACCAGAGGCAGGCGCGCCCCAGCAGACATCTTCGATCGAGTGAAGAGAGCTAAACTCCTTCAGCGATGATGCGGCCAACATGCCAATGCTGCATCACAGAGTGAGCATACTTCAAAAACAAAGAAATGAGCAAGTGCGACAGGTAAAAAGACAGGCGAGAGCCGATAGACAGCAAGTTCGAGAGAAAGGTTACAGCCTCCCGTGAACCTACTGGATGAATAGCACGGGCAGTGAATAAGGAGAGTGAGAGAGGAAAGCAAACCGAAGTTGAAGCTGTAACTACACCAAGGTGCAACAGCACCACAAGCCAATTAAGGGACGGATTACACGACCAACAGCAACGACAATAAACAAATGAATATAATCCGCCACCTTAGAGGGGTCATACGTCGTAGGCCTCGGACATAATCGATGACAAACCCCCCATTCTAAAAGCATATGTTTTCTGTGTTAAACAGTGCCTTCCTTTGACCTGGACAGCATTTGTGCAAATTCACATACAATGGGACCTCGAAGACCCAAACTTTCTCTGTGATCGACAGAGTACGATGCGAATCCAATACAAATCATTCTTACGAATAGACAATTACACGAGAAATAACATAATACTTAAATTTATCAAAACAACTAAGCGAACCTTTCCAAACCATGAAAGTAACAATCCGAATCACTGGTGATTCACTTTACGTTAAATCACTGAAGTGGAAAACTGTCCTACACCTATAAGAGACCAAAAGGGATATAACCCTGGTGTGAGGGGAAGTGTCCTCTAAATGATTTTCCATTGTGCTGACTACGGAGCTCGGCTAAGATAGTCAGATCCGTATTACAGGAACCCTTGATATGACGGAAAGTGAACGCATGGACTCTGCTGTTTCACTGCCTAATCATGAGTCGACTGACTGAACGGGCCGGGCTCCGGTCCAGGCACTGGAGAGGATGATGATCGCTCTCCAGTACAAACTTCGTCCGTACTTCTTCTTGGGCACGCCAGTGCGCGTCCCCCCCCCCCCCATAAAAAAAATCTTGCCGAGAGGTTTCAGCAAACAGTTAGGGGCATCATTGTCCTATGCGGGACAGCCTCTGGGTATCGACTCGCAGATTCTACCCATACCGAAGTGTGCGAGTGACGGATCGGCTTGGAGGATTAAGGGGTACACACAGTGTGTCAACCCCAACCTTGGCTGAATGCTACCCAACCAGTGGCACTGTACCCTAGAGGGAACTCGCTTTCAAGCGACCTTTAGGCGTTTGTCCGCGCTGCAGACATCGCAACTGTCGGGCAGTACTGACTAACCGGTGAGTTTCATCCCTGGCCAAAAGTAGTCTTGTCTCTTACGCTCGAGAGTCCGCTTTGAGACCTTATGACTGCACATAGGTGATTCCATGGGCCTGCGGAGAGAACAGATTCTCTCAAGCTTTGGGGAACGACAAAGCTGCTTGGCCACACGATCTGCTTGAGTGAAACCCTAATGAGGATCCCCTTGTGGAGCTTGATAGTCACCTTGACGTGTCGGGCAGGACTGAGCGGGACGATCCACCTGAGTTGTTCGCAGGCGTTGGACTTCCAAGTCCCCTGGCCTGAAGGCGGACCATGGTAGCAGGGTCGACCCATGGCCTGAACCCTGTCAGAGCACGGCTGTGAATCGGGACGCATTTCATGCTTCTGCTTCTTAGCTTTGGCGTCGAGGGGTAACCCCACAACACCGCCTGTGACGGGGCAGATCGTAGACCAGACTGACTGCGTCCATCAGCAAAGAAAGGTGCGACAGTATTCCATATGAGGAAGGGAATACAGAGGTCGCTCCACCGCGTTGGCCCATTACCTCGCACAGAAGTAGGGGGTGGAGATAGAAATGAGTTAGAAGGACGGGTGGAGAGTAAAAATAAACCAGCCTCCAACCCGCACACATCATAACTGGCGCCCGCCGCGGCCTCAGGGGAAACCAAATTCCTTATCCACAAAGAGCGTTGATGCTCCCGAATCCCTGATGGTTGTCGACCAAGAGGAACCAACAAACAGAGAGAAACACTGGGCACTCTGTACATAGAAGCTGGGACGGAAAGCCCACGTTAGCCGAGGCGCGAGGTGCTGGAAAAGGACTAGGCCCATGACTATCCACCGGCTTTAGGGCAATCTTTCCTAATGTGCCGGGACGACCTCAAAGAAAACAAACTCCCCCGCACCCCCGGGTGCTGAGGTCCCCGATTGAACTGCTGCATTGTTTCACCCCGCTGCAGGTGTCGGGCGCATTTTGCCAACTTTAAATCCTGTTGGAGGGGCTTCCTCTCAGTATCTGAGCCGATGACACATAAGCCTGCGAGCTTCTTGCAAACACCTCTGCGGTATTGAATCGCAGGCCGCGAAATCCTGAGGTGCTGGGTCTCTCGCCTACCGGATCCTCAACTCTGGGGAACAGTGTTGGGTGTGCTGTTCACTGGGATCAGATCATCCAGCTCCAACTTGCAACTGTCGCCAGTACCCTGAGCGTTTTGCGAGGCCTATCACCAAACTGCACGAGGTCTCGTCGTTATTCTTCTTCAGGGACCTGGAACTTCCTCTGTACGTCTCTGGGGGTAGGGTGGAGGATCGCTTACGCCAGGAGCCAACTGCATGTCTGCATAAGACGCACCTTCATTTTTAGAGATGAGCACAAACTGCCTTGCAGCACCAGATAATCCAGTAAAAAGGTGCATAGCCTTTTGTTCCTCAGACAATTGGTATGAATCTAGCGACCTGTGTCAAAATTGGCTCTAGGAACATATCAATGTCCTCACTAGGTCTGAACTCTGGAAGCTTTAACTTTGGTGCCTCTAACTCTTCACCTGCCTGGTGATGATTATCCCCTGGACTTACAGTTGCGGAGACCCTGCGAAAGAAGTGTGTTCCATTCTCCTCCCTAAGCAGAGCCTCATCCTGTCTAGTTCTTCCCTCGGACGGGCGTCACTGCCTGGCAGCCTCTTCCCTACGCCGATCCTCCTTGTCTGGTCGCAGCCTCCCCCTACGCTGAGCAGCCTCCTCCCTACCGTGAGCAGCCTCTTCCCTACGCAGCATAGCCTCTTCCCTATGGCAGATTCTCCTGTCTGTCGTCTCTCTGCTGCGCAGCAGCACTCCATTCCTACCACTCTTCCCTACGCTGAGCAGCATCTTCCTTAAGCTGCCGCTCAGAAACATCAGGACGGAGGTGATGTCCTGGGCGGGGTTCTCCACTCCCGACACGGGAGGATGACCCGTCTGACCGTCCCTTGGGTTTCGACCTTCCATGAGGGTGAAAGTCCCCCGGGGCATTCTCCTTACGTGGGGGAAGCATGGAGAAGAGGGGACTTGGGTTTATGCGAATCAACAGAAGGCCCAACAGTTGCTGCGTATACTTGACGCTTCCGAGCGGAAGTGCTGTCGGGGTCTCGACAGGAAGACCCCAGCGTAAGAGGGTAGTAAAAAGTACTCAATGGACTACCTGCTTACGCACTGGAATTAAGTGGAAGTCACTGTAGCGAGTGCTGGTACTAATAGTGGGGATACATTCAGAAGGACCTTCTTCTTCGACGCCCGGGTAAGCCATACCACCAGCACCGGTCAGTTGCCATGACAGACTATATTCCTACGTGTTATCAATTACAGGGGTAAGCAATTCCACTTGAAAAACATATTTTTTGGGTGTGTGTATTATGTGTGTTATGTGTGTGTGTGAGTGTGTGGGAACAAGTTCCGGCTGCTTCACACTCTGGCAACACGGCCTCTACAACACGAGGCAACAGTGCGGTGGGGCTCACCGAAAAAAAAAAAAAGAAACAAAAACTATGGTCGGCTGCACCCCACTTTTTCTGGCAACACCGCGCTCCGCACAGCCGAGCAACAGTGCGGTGGGGCTGGCCGGAAAAACTAAAAGGCAGGACGGATTCCGGAGAGAGGGAAAAAAAATGACACTAACGTCCGATTACAACCCCTCGTCACTAAATACCACGTAGGAAAAAAAAAACAAAATGGCTAAAATTACAAAACTGGAATTGGTGACTGAGCGGCAACAGAAAGGCAAGTCTTACGGCCGTACTGCGTTGAGGTACCCGGCGGAGGAGAGCGTCTGGACGCGGTCGACTCCCCTCGGTCTCACCTCCGACTCCCGAGAAGTCAACACGGGGGGGCGGGGGAATGTTCCCTCAGGCACTAAAAGATCCCTTACGCTTGAGTCACCCAGCCAACCACCCACGAACAAACACGACAAACTGATATCTTATACATAAACAGACAAAACTTAAACAGGTACCCGCGATCACGAGAGAGAAGAGCAGCCAGAGCCCTTCACATACCGGACGAGCCCCCACAACTGTCACGACCGACACTGGAGGTTCAGCCTGATGGGATCGGTTCTAGATGGGGAGTGAAGGGAGGTGCCTGACCTTACACTCGACCGCAAGAAGCCCACCCTAGAAAGATTACGATACAACACCCCATTATTCACACCAACACACCACAGTCATAAATAAAGCTTCCGACACACAAAACATGACACAAATCACAATCAAGCATTCCAACGCACAGACGAACATGCCAACAATCACAATCAAGCACTCCAACACACACAAACATGCACATTTATAAATAAACATTTCACATACGAGTACCAATCACGATTTCAGCAATTCCTGCACATATGACATTACACAATGATAAAGAAACAATTCCAGCATCCATCCTTCCCCACCACACCCTGGTGGTGCCTCCATCTACCCTGCCTCTGTTCAAGTTTTACTGGGAGCACCTATCGCACTAGTTGCTCCGAACGGGTCGGTTATCGCAGGGAGTACGCTCAAAGCCGACACCCTCGACACACAAGCAGGCAGTGAAGAGCGCTGTCAGGTGGCGGGGGGGGGGGAAACGTGGCGCTGTTACTGGAGGGTCCTGGACGGGGGGCAGGGCCGGCCAGTCAAGAGGGAGGGCTCCCTCTACCAGTACGCTGGTCCCGACCAAGAGCGTGGCCTCGACCAGGCTGGGTGGAACCATCCTGTCCGCGGTCACCAGCCGAGGTGGCCTCAACCAGCACGTGGCACATTCTGTCCGTGGTCCCAGCCAGAGCGTGGCCTCAACCAGCACGCGTTGGCACCATCCAGTCGTTGGTCCCAGCCAGAGCGTGCCTCCTACAAGCACGTCGGCTCATCCAGTACAAGACTACGGGTGAAGGCCCCAGGGAGGGGGGAGAGGGGGGGGGGGGGGAAACGTGAGCTGGGAGGAAGTGAAGAAATGTGGAGGGATAGGAAGAAGGAAGGAGGAAGGGTATGGAACGCTGTCAGTACGCTGACCCATGCTGTTAAATCTTAACAGCACTCGCATGATGGGGCGAGGGGAAGTCTACTAAAATTTTACACCAATATTCCCCAGCTCAAACACTGACCTGAGGCATAACTCATAAACCCATCGATCAGGAATGTTCACTAGGGTTCTTCCAACTCGATGCAGGTAAAAAGCTGCTTAAATCAAACAGGTTATAAACCAAATATATTTTAATCCTTGTACCCTCTCTCACTCACGTTTAACCATTTGCTTTCTTAGGAAATAACCAAACAGCGACCATCGCTTTATACCTGCCACCACATTTGCATTATATTAGTCAATGGCATATTGTAACATTTTATGGCCCACATTTCAAAATAATAATCACAAATCTCAACCACGCATCCGAACGGACAAAATAATGCGTACGCACGCTCGCGAACAATAAAACCGAGTGTTCTCCTTGCACACACAAACAGACGGTGGCGAAGGATAAGAGATCGGCGAATGTGTCAGGGGCGGGACACGAGCGAGACAAGCATGTTCCAACCCTGAATCACCAGGGTTCTCTCCCATCCACCGAAACTACCGCATACACAGATGAATAATACAGGAGAAAGAATTTTGGAAATAATTTAGAATGCCAGGTTTAAAGATTGAATTAACCAGGAAAAGGTCTCACACATTTTTCTTCTTACAATTTCGAAACAAAAGAATATTGCGCAAAAAGAGAAGACTAAGGCCGTGCTAACCTAACAACAAACCTAAAACAAAACAACTCTAAACTGATGATTACAGCTACCGTGGGTGACCAGAAGAGGCGCGGTCAAACGGACTGTCTACTGCCTCTGTCCAGTCGAGGAGGAAACCAGAGGCCCAAAGGTGCGGAAAAAGAAGAAGTGATGTCCTCTCCTACAGGTCAGATGTAGAAATTGTATGTTACAGGACTGTACCCTCGATGTTTCGGTGAAGAACCCAAGCCGGAGCAGGGTCCAGAGGGACATCTTCGCTCGAGGTGAAGAGCTAACCTCCTCAGCGATTTGGCGGCCATACATGCCATGCTGCCGTCACAGAGTGAGCATACTTCAAAACTAAAAGATATGAAGCACGTGCGACAGGTAAAAAAGACTGGCGTCGAGGCGATTGACAGCAAGTTCGAGAGAAAGGTTCCGCACCCGTGAACCTAGCAGGATGAATAGCTTCTACATGGGCAGTGGAATAAGAAGAGATGAGAGGTGAAAGCACCGAAGTTGAGCTGAACTACACCAAGGTGCTTCCGCCACCTCCAAGCCACATTAAGGGACGGATACACGACAAACAGCAACGAACAATAATCAATATGGAATAATTCCGCCACCTAGATGGGTCAAAGTCGTAGGGCCTCGTTGACAACTCGTGACAGTGTGGCTTGGCTGTGATGTGGCAATCTCGTATCACCAGTGACGGTAAATATTAGGAAAATTGTTTTTAATCAACACTGTTAAATGTTTTATGTAAATTGATGCACACAGAGCTGCAAACAGCAGATTTGTTTTTTTCTTTTTTTTCTTTCTCCTTTTCTCTGTCCCTAAAACCCCCGACCATCCCTTGCGGAGACGATATAGTTTTTTTGTTTACTATCGTTTGTTGTTTTTTTTTAAACATTCTTTGTACGCTGTTTGCTATTTATTTTTCGTTTCTTTTGTTTTTTCTTTCTTTTATTTATTCACTTTCTTAGTATGTGTTTGATTGTTCGGTTGTGTTTTTTGTTGTTTTTGTTTGATTGTTCGGTGTTTTTTGTTGTTTTTGCTTCTTTGATTGTTCGGTGGTTTTTTGTTGTTTTTGTTTGATTGTTCGGTGTTTTTTGTTGTTTTTGTTTGATTGTTTCGGGTAGTTTTTTTGTGTTTTTGTTTGATTTGGTCGGTGTTTTTTTTTTGTGTTGTTTCTGTTTGTTTGTTCGGGTTTTTTGTTATTTTTTGGTTGATTGTTCGGTGTTTTTTGTTGTTTTTTGTTGATTGGTCGGTGTTTTTTGTTGTTTTTGTGTGATTGTTCGGTGTTTTTTTGTTGTTTTTGTTTGATTGGTCTGTGTTTTTTGTTGTTTTTGTTTGTTTGGTCGGTGTTTTTTGTTGTTTTTGTTTGATTGGTCGGTGGTTTTTTGTTTTTTTGTTTTGTTTGCTTTTTTTTATTTGTGTGTTTTGCTGGTTCGATCGGTAACTCGCTCATTTTCATTCGTTCAGGTCGCTCGTTCAGTGTTCGGGTTTTTTTTGTAAATGTGTTTGGTCGCCTCGATCGATTCATCATTTCATTGTTCAGTCGGTCGTTCAGACTTTCATTCATTGTTCAGTCGGTCGTTCAGACATCATTCATTCGTTCAGTCATTCGTAGTACATTTGTTCAGTGGCCTTCGCTCGTTTCAATTGTTCGTGTTGGTCACTCATTTGTTCATTCGTTCCGTCGGTCGTTCAGTCATTCGGTAGGGCATTTGTCTCGGTTCGATCGCATCGTTCACACGGTCGTTTTGACATTCTTCGTTCCGTCGAGTCGTTCTGTTCATTCGGTAGTGCCATTTGTTCGGTTCGATCGACTCGTTCACACGGGTCGTTTAGACATTCATTGGTTCGTCGGTCGTTCAGTTCATTCGTTAGTGCTTTTGTTTAGGTTCGATCTCCTCGTTCTCACGCGTCGTTTAGTCATTCATTCGTTCGTCGGTCGCGTTCTTCATTCGGTTGTGCTATTTGTTGGTCGACGCTCGTTCACACGGTCGTTCTAGACAATTCATTCGTTCCGTCGGTCGATTCAGAGTCATTCGTTTGTGCATTTTGTCATTGGTCGATCGCTCGTTCACACGGTCGTTTAGACATTCATTCGTTCCGTCGGTCGTAGTCATTCGTTTGTGCATTTTGTTTGGTCGATCGCTCGTTCACACGGTCGTTTAGATCTTTCTTACGTTCCGTCGTCGTTCAGTCATTCGTTTGTGCTTTTGTTGGTCGATCGTCGTTCACACGGTCGTTTAGACATTCATTCGTTCCGTCGGTCGTTCAGTCATTCGTAGTGCATTTGTGTTTGGTCGATCGCTGTTCACACGGTCGTTGAGGGAAATTCATGCGTTCGTTCGGTCGTTCAGTATTCGGTAGTGCATTTGTTTGGTCGAATCGCTCGTTCACTCGGTCGTTTGTCATTTCAGTCGTTCCGTCGGTGCGTTCAGTCTATTCGGTAGTGCTTTGTTTGGTCGATCGCTCGTTCACACGGTCGTTTAGACATTCATTCGTTCCGTACGGTCGTTCAGTCATTCGGTCTAGTGCATTTGTTTGTCGATCGTCGTTTCAATCGGTCGTTTCGTCATTCATTGTTCATTCGTTCCGTCGGCGTTCGTTCATGTCGTTCGCATTAAATTTGTTCCGTTGCGTCGCTCTGATTTCACTCGGTCGTTTAGTTATTTCATTCCGTCATTCGTTCCGTCGGTATGGTCAGTCAGTTCGTTAGTAGAGTTTTGTCTCGGCCGATGGCAATGTTCAGTCGGGCGTGTTCCAGTCATTAATTCGTAGAGTCGGTCGTCGGTCATTTGTCAGTTAGGTTGTTAGGATCGGGTCGGTCGTTATCATTATGCGGTACATTTGTTCGGTCGACTCGCTCCATTTACGTCTTGTCATTTAGTCAGTCATTCATTCATTGTCAGTCGGCAAGTCGGTCGTTAAGGCATTCATTCGTTCAGTCAGTCAGTCTGACGCTTTCATTTATTTAACTCGTTCAGTCGGTCGTTCTGTCATTATTCGTTCAGTCAGTCAGGTCAGCCGTTCATTTATTAACTCTGTTCAGTCGGTCGTTCATTCATTCATCGTTCAGTCATAGTTCATTATTAACTCGTTCAGTTGAGTCGTTCAGTCTTCCATTCGTTCAATCAGCAATTGGTCATCTGTCTTTAATTCTTTCTATCGGTTTTGTTGGCCGTTCATTCATTTATTCGTTCAGTCGGTTTGTCGGTCGCACTCAGTAGTTTGATTCGTTGCAGTCGGGTGTTCGATCATTTCCTTAATTCATTTCGGTCAGTCGGTCGTTAGGTATCATTTATTCGCTCCGCTCGGTCGGTTACTTCATTCGTTAGTATAATTGTTGGGTTGATCGCTCGTTTATAGTCGGTTTGTTTGGTCGTTCATCGTTCAGTCGCGGGAGTTTACGGTTAGACACTGATGCTTGGAGTGGAGAACAGGGGTGTGTGGATGCTTGGTGTAATGGGTTTACAGGGTTGCAGCGCAGAGCTAGGTGGTAGGGGGGAGCGGGTTGCAGTTCATGGCATAGGTTGGGAGGGGAAGGGGGGAGACGAATAGTTCAAGGCGTGGACATGATGGAATACGGGAATGGACGATTCCCGCGGCCGCACCTGTGTGGGCGGTTAAGGTGGGAGAAGACGGGGGTGGGGGGCGGTTGTTTTTGGGCGTGACATGGGTCTAGGAACGTGAAAGCGCGGAGTTTAGAGCATGATACAGTGGGGGAAGGCGCGACTTGGGATGAGTGAAACAAGGAGCACGGGTTTTAAGGCCTGACTTGGTTTAAGTTGTAGGGGCGCGAATAATCGGGGCGTGATATAAGGTGGAAAAACGGAAGTAAAGATTTCAGGGAGCAGAGCAAACATTTCAGGGATACAGAGTAAAGATTTCAAGGGAAGCAGAGTCAATATTTCAGGAAACGGTGGAAAAGATTTCAAGGGAAAAGGTAGAAGTAAGATTCAGGGGAAACGGAGTAAAGATTTCAGGTAAGCAGTGTAAAGATTTCAGGGCAGGACTGGATGGATGGACAGGGGCGTCGATGTAGGTGTGGGGCGGGACAGGCATTTTTGGGTCAGATATACCGCGGATACAGGGCGTGACACGGTGGGCGTATTAGTGCAGGATGACGATGCAGGGCGTGATATGGGTGTGGATTGTATTGGAGCAGAGGGGCTAGAGCACTGAGCGTGACTTGGGCAGAGGGCGTGGATGAAGGGCGTGTAGGTGAGTGGGAGTATTGAGGCAGAGGGGCGCGGGAAAGGGCGGTGAGTGTGTGGGCGGTCATTGACGGCCGAGGGGCGTTGTTGAATAGGGCGGTTATTTAGTACGCGTTTGTGGCAATGGGGCGTTGATGAGGGCGTTACATAGTGAGCGTTTTGAGGTAGTGGGAGGGCGCAGATGAGGGATGTGTACATGGGTCTTCTATTGACACAAAAAGGGCGGGTTGAATGGCGTGACGTGCGTTTGTTATTGGGGAAGTGGGAGGCAGCAGAAATGTATGGCGTGAAAATGGTGAGTGTATTGGAGAAGCGCGCGTGGATGCAAGGTTGTGACGAACAGGTGGATGGAATGGTGCTTTGATGGGTTGCAGTTTGCAGGGTTTTAACATGGGCGGCGAAAGAGGCTGGGTGCTGATGAAGGGCGTGACATGGCTTGAAAACCCCCGCGGGGGGAGGGATGTGGGGGTGGGTGGGTGGGTGGGGAGGACGAAAATCAGGCCTGGAAAATTTTCGATGGGCTAAAGGGAAGGGAGAAGCGGATGCACATGAGTGGGCGTACTTGGGAGAAGGGGAGCGGTTGTCAGAGCGTGACATGGGCAGGAGTATGAGGGATGGGGGGGGAGGTAGCAAGACGGACATGGATGGGCGACGAAACAGGGTGGGGGGACGGGGTGGGGAGGGGATTGTACCATAGTAGGGCGCGACTGTATGGGCTTATGTGTGAGGGCGGTGGGGAAAAAGCGCGACTGCAGGGTTGTGGGGCGTGAAGGGAGGGGACTGGGGGGACGTGGATGCAGGGAATACCATGCATCGGCATCGCGGAAGCAGATGTGTCACTCGGATGGGCAAGGGTCAGGATGCCGTGTTAGACGGGTGGCGTGTATGGAGGAGGTTGGAAACAGAGTATGACTTTGGTGGGCGAATGGCGGTCCTGGATACAGAGGCATGTCAAGGGTGTAGAGAACTAAGGTGAGGGGGAAATGGGGTGTTGGATGCAGGGCGTAACCTGGGCGGGCCTTTGCAGGGTGCGCGGACCACAGGTGTGACATTGGTGGGGTTGCACGGGTGTGCTGATTTGGGGCTTCACATGGGTGGGAGAAGGCAGAGCGGATTCCCATTTCATGATAAAGACTGGAGTACAGGTGAAGGGGGGGTGGAGGGTTGCCTTCTTTTGAGTTCAGGGCGTGCATGGGTGGGACTAAGTGGGGTTGTAGGGTGCTCAGCGCCTGGACATGGGTGGAGGGGTTTAGCAGAAGGGTGGGGGAGGCGAGTTCAGGGCGTGCGCGGTGACCATGATTTGGGTTATGAGGGTCGTGGATTTTTGAGCGTGACATAGATGGGGAGAGGGCAGGGCGTGACATAGAGTTTGGTATGAGGGTCGTGCCCCGGTAGGAACCTTTCCGGAGGCGGCAACAGAAAGGCAGATTACGGCGTACCTGCGTGAGTACCCGGCGAGGAGGTCTGACGGGTCGACCCCTGTCACCTCGACTCCCGAGTCACACCGGATGTTCCCTCAGGCCACAAAAAGACTCCCTTCACGCTAGAGTCACCCAGCCAACCACCCACGAACAAACACGACAAACTGACTAAACATATAAAAAACAGAAAAAAACTAAACAGGTACTCCGCGAAACGAGAGAGACAGCCAGAGCCCTTCACATCCCGGACGAGCCCCCACAACTGTCACGACCGACCCCTGGAGGTCTGCCCTGACAGGATCGGTCTAGATGGGAGTGAAGGGAGTGCCTGACCTCCACACGCCCCGCAAGAGCCCACCCGAGAAAGATTACGATACAACACCCCATTATTCACACCAACACACACAGTCATAAAAAGCATTCCGACACACACAACATGCACAATCACAATCAAGCATTCCAACGCACACAAACATGCACAATCACAATCAAGCACTCCAACACACACAACATGCACAATTATAAATAAACATTTCACCATACGACGTACACAATCACGTTTAAACAGCATTCCTGCACATATGACATATACACAATTATAAAGAAACATTTCCAGCATCCATCCCTTCCCACACCCTGGAGTGCCTCCACACCCCTGCCTCTGTCAAGTCTACTGGGAGCACCCTATCGCACTAGGTGCTCCGAACCGGGTCGGTTCTCGCAGGGAGTCGCTCAAAGCCGACACCCTCGACACACAAGCAGGCAGTGAAGAGCGCGTCCCGGAGGGGGGGGGGGGGGAACGTGGCGCTGTTACTGGAGGTCCTGGACGGGGTCAGGGCCGGCCAGTCAAGACGGCGGGCTCCTCTACCAGTCCGCGGTCCCGACCAGAGCGTGGCCTCGACCAGCGCGTGGCACCATCCAGTCCGCGGTCCCAGCCAGAGCGTGGCCTCAACCAGCACGTGGCACCATCCAGTCCGTGGTCCCAGCCAGAGCGTGGCCTCAACCAGCACGTGGCACCATCCAGTCCGTGGTCCCAGCCAGAGCGTGGCCTCAACCAGCACGTGGCACCATCCAGTCCAGACTCCGGGTGAAGCCCCCGAGGGGGGGGGGGGGGGGAAACGTAGCTGGGAGGAGAGAAGAAAGGGAGGGAAGGAAGAAGGAAGGAGGAAGGGTACTGGAACCCCGCTGTCAGTACAGTCTGACCCATGCTGTTAAATCTTAACAGCCACTCGCATGATGGGCGAGGGGAAGTCTACTAAATGCACCAATAATCCCAGCTCAACACAGACCTGAGCATAACACAGTAAACCCATCGAATCAGGAATGTTCACTAGGGTCTTCTCACACGATGCAGGTAAAAGACTGCATTAAATCAACAGGTTATAAAACAAATATAAATTATCTTCACCCTTCTCTCACTCACGTTTAACATTTGCCTTTCTTAGGAAATAACCAACACAGCGACCATCGCTTTATACCTGCCACCACATTTGCAAATAATAATTCAATGGCTAATTGTCACATTTTATGGCCACATTTCAAAATAACACAAATCTCCAACCACGCATCCGAACGACAAATCATGCGTACGCACCTCGCGAACATAAAACTCGTTCTCCTTGCACACACAAACAGACGGTGGCCGAAGGATAAGAGTCCGGCGAATGTGACAGGGGCGGACGAGCGAGACCAAGCAAGTTCCAACCCTGAATCACCAGGTTCTCTCCCATCCCCACCGACTACCGCATCACCAGATGCATAAACAGGAGAAAGAATTTTGGAAATAATTTAGAATGGCCAGGTTAAAGATTGAATTAACCAGAGAAAAGGTCTCACACAATATTTCTCTTACAATTCGAAAACAAAAGAAAATTGCGCAAAAGAGAAGACTAAGCCGGCTAACAACAACAAACCAAAACAAACAAACCACTAAACTGATGCTTACCAGCTACCCGTGGTGACCCAGAAGAGGCGGGTCAAACGACTGTCTCTGCCCTCTGTCCATTCGAGAGGACCGAGGCACAGGTGGGGGAAAAAGAAGAAGTGATGTCCCTCTCCTACAGGCCGACTGTAGAAATTGAAGATACCGACTGTACCCTCGATGATACGGTGAAGAACCAAGACCGGAGCAGGCGCCCCCAGAGACATTCTTCCGCTCGAGTGAAGAGCTAACCTCCCTCAGCGATGGCGGCCAACATGCCATGCTGCGTCACAGAGTGAGCATACTTCAAACTAAAAGAAATGAAGCACGTGCGACAGGTAAAAAGACAGGCGAGAGGCCGATAGACAGCAAGTTCGAGAGAAAGGTACCAGCCACCCGTGAACCTACAGGATGAATAGCACGGGCAGTGGAATAAGAGAGAGAGAGAGAGAAAGCAAAAACCCAAGTTGAGCTGAACTACACCAAGGTGCAACCGCACCACAAGCCACATTAAGGGACGGATACACGACAACAGCAACGACAATAAACAAATGAATAATTCCGCCACCCTAGATGGGTCAAACGTCGTAGGCCTCGTGACAAACTCGTGACAGTGTGCATGGCCTGTGATGTGGCAATCTCAGTATCACCAGTGATAAATATTTAGGAAATTGTTTTTAAATCAACACTGTAAATGTTTTATGGTAAAATTGATCGCACACAGAGCTGCAACAGCAGATTTGTTTTTCTTTTTCTTTCTTTCTCCTTTTCTCTGTCCCTAAACCCCGCCCATCCCTTGCGGAGACGATATATTTTTTGTTTACTATCGTTTGTGTTTTTTTTTAAACATTCTTTGGTACGCTGTTTGCTATTTATTCTTTCGTTCTTTGTTTTTTTCTTTCTTTATTCATTCCTTTCTTTCGTATAGTCGTTTGATTGTTCGGTGTTTTTTGTTGTTTTTGTTTGATTGTTCGGTGTTTTTTGTTGTTTTTGTTTGATTGTTCGGTGTTTTTTTGTTGTTTTTGTTTGATTGTTCGTGTTTTTTGTTGTTTTTGTTTGATTTGTTCGGTGTTTTTTTGTTGTTTTTGTTTGATTGGTCGGTGTTTTTTGTTGTTTTTGTTTGATTGTTCGGAGTTTTTTTGTTATTTTTTTTTTGATTGGTCGGTGTTTTTTGTTGTTTTTGTTTGATTGGTCGGTGTTTTTTGTTGTTTTTGTGTTGATTGTTCGGTGTTTTTTGTTGTTTTTGTTTGATTGGTCTGTGTTTTTTGTTGTTTTTGTTTGTTTGGTCGGTGTTTTTTTGTTGTTTTTGTTTGATTGGTCGGTTTTTTTTGTTTGTTTTTGTTTTGTTTGCTTTGTTTGTGTGTTTTGCTCGGTCGATCGGTAACTCGCTCATTCTTCTTTCGTTCAGTTTGCTCGTTCAGTCGTTCGTTTGTAAATGTGTTTGGTCGCTCGCTGTGTTCAATTCATTCATTCGTTCAGTCGGTCGTTCGACATCATTCATTCGTTCAGTCGGTCGTTCTGACATTTATTCATTCGTTCAGTCATTCGTTAGTACATTTGTTCAGCTGGTCGCTCGTTCACTTGTTCGTTTGGTCACTCTTTTGTTCATTGTTCCGTCGGTCGTTCAGTCATTCGGTAGTGCATTTGTTCGGTCGATCGCTCGTTCACACGGTCGTTTAGACATTCATTCGTTCCGTCGGTCGTTCATCATTCGGTAGTGCATTTGTTCGGTCGATCGCTCGTTCACTACGGTCGTTTAGACATTCATTCGTTCCGTCGGTCGTTCAGTCATTCGTTAGTGCATTTTGTTCGTCGATCGCTCGTTCACAACGGTCGTTTAGACATTCATTCGTTCGTCGGTCGTTCAGTCATTCGGTAGTGCATTTGTTTGGTCGATCGCTCGTTCACACGGTCGTTTAGACATTCATTCGTTCCGTCGGTCGTTCAGTCATTCGTTTGTGCATTTGTTTGGTCGATCGCTTTGTTCACACGGTCGTTTAGACATTCATTCGTTTTCCCTCGGTCGTTCAGTCATTCGTTTGTGCATTTGTTTGGTCGATCGCTCGTTCACCGGTCGTTTAGACATTCATTCGTTCCGTCGGTCGTTCAGTCATTCGTTTGTGCATTTGTTTGGTCGATCGCTCGTTCACACGGTCGTTTAGACATTCATTCGTTCCGTCGGTCGTTCAGTCATTCGGTAGTGCATTTGTTTGGTCGATCGCTCGTTCACACGGTCGTTTAGACATTCATTCGTTCCGTCGGTCGTTCAGTCATTCGGTAGTGCATTTGTTTGGTCGATCGCTCGTTCACACGGTCGTTTAGACATTCATTCGTTCCGTCGGTCGTTCAGTCATTCGGTAGTGCATTTGTTTGGTCGATCGCTCGTTCACACGGTCGTTTAGACATTCATTCGTTCCGTCGGTCGTTCAGTCATTCGGTAGTGCATTTGTTTGGTCGATCGCTCGTTCACACGGTCGTTTCGTCATTCATTCGTTCATTCGTTCCGTCGGTCGTTCAGTCATTCGTTGATAAATTTGTTCCGTTGGTCGCTCGTTCACTCGGTCGTTTAGTTATTCATCCGTTCATTCGTTCCGTCGGTGGTTCAGTCATTCGTTAGTAGATTTGTTCGGCCGATGGCATGTTCAGTCGGGCGTTCAGTCATTAATTCGTAGAGTCGGTCGTTCGGTCATTCGTCAGTTAGTTTGTTAGGTCGGTCGGTCGTTCAATCATTCTGCGGTACATTTGTTCGGTCGATCGCTCATTACGTCAGTCATTTAGTCAGTCATTCATTCATTCAGTCGGCAAGTCGGTCGTTCAGTCATTCATTCGTTCAGTCAGTCAGTCAGCCGTTCATTTATTAACTCGTTCAGTCGGTCGTTCAGTCATTCATTCGTTCAGTCAGTCAGTCAGCCGTTCATTTATTAACTCGTTCAGTCGGTCGTTCAGTCATTCATTCGTTCAGTCAATCGTTCATTTATTAACTCGTTCCGTTGGTCGTTCAGTCATCCATTCGTTCAATCAGCCAATTGGTCATCTGTCATTAATTCTTTCAATCGGTATGTTGGCCGTTCATTCATTTATTCGTTCAGTCGGTTAGTCGGTCGCTCAGTAGTTGATTCGTGCAGTCGGTTGTTCGATCATTCCTTCATTCATTCGGTCAGTCGGTCGTTCAGACATCATTTATTCGCTCCGTCGGTCGTTCCATCATTCGTTAGTATATTTGTTGGGTTGATCGCTCGTTCAGTCGGTTGTTTGGTCGTTCATTCGTTCAGTCGGCGGGCGTACGGTTAGACACTGATGCTTGGGTGGGAGAACAGGGGTGTGTGGATGCATGGTGTAAATGGGTACAGGGAGTGCAGACGACAGAGCTAGGTGGTAGGGGGCGCGGGTTGCAGATCATGGCATAGGTTGGGAGGGGAAGGGGAGACGCATAGTCAAGGCGTGACATGACTGGGAATACGGGGAATGCGGATTCCCGCGCCGCACCTGAGTGGCGGTAAAGGAGGGAGAAGACGGGGGTGGGGGGCGGATTTTTGGGCGTGACATGGGTCTAGGAACGGGAAGCGCGGATGTTTAGAGCATGATACAGGTGGGGGAAGGCGCGACATGGATGAGTGAACAAGGAGCACGGCTTTAAGGGCCTGACTTGGTTAAGGTGTAGGGGCGCGAATATCGGGGCGTGATATAAGTGTGGGAAACGGAGTAAAGATTTCAGGGAAGCAGAGCAAACATTTCAGGGATACAGAGTAAAGATTTCAGGGAAGCAGAGTCAATATTTCAGGAAACGGTGAAAAGATTTCAGGGAAACGGAGTAAAGATTTCAGGGAAACGGAGTAAAGATTTCAGGTAAGCAGAGTAAAGATTTCAGGGCAGGACAGGATGGATGTACAGGAGGCGTCGATGTAGGTGTGGGGCGGACAGGCATATTGGGTCAGATATACCGCGGATACAGGGCGTGACACGCGTGGGCGTATTAGTGCAGGATGACGATGCAGGGCGTGATATGGGTGGATGTATTGGAGCAGAGGGGGCTAGAGCACAGAGCGTGACATGGGGCAGAGGGGCGTGGATGAAGGGCGTGAGGTGAGTGGGCGTATTGAGGCAGAGGGGCGCAGGGAAAGGGCGTGAGTGAGTGGGCGTATTGAGGCAGAGGGGCGTTGTTGAAGGGCGTTATATAGTACGCGTTTTGTGGCAAAGGGGCGTTGATGAAGGGCGTTACATAGTGAGCGTTTTGAGGTAGTGGAGGCGCAGATGAAGGGTGTGACATGGGTCTTCTATTGACACAAAAAGGGCGCGGATGAATGGCGTGACGTGAGTGTGTTATTGGGGAAGTGGGGGCAGAAATGAATGGCGTGAAATGGTGAGTGTATTGGAGAAGCAGCGCGTGGATGCAAGGTGTGACGAAGGTGGATGAATTGGTGCTGATGGGTTGCAGTTGCAGGGTTTAACATGGGCGGCGAAAGAGGCTGGGTGCAGATGCAGGGCGTGACATGGCTAGAAAACCCGCGGGAGGAGTGGGGGTGGGTGGGTGGGGAGGACGAAAATCAGCGCCTGAAATCGATGGGCTAAAGGGAAGGGAGACGCGGATGCACATGAGTGGGCGTACTAGGGAGAAGGGGAGCGTGTATGCAGAGCGTGACATGGGCAGGTGTAATGAGGGAGGGGGGGAGGTATGCAAGACGTGACATGGATGGCGAACAGGGTGGGGGGAGGGGAGGGGAGGGGATGTACATACGTAGGGCGCGACATGTATGGGCTTATGTGTGAGGGGGTGGAAAAGCGCGACTGCAGGGTGAGGGGGTGAAGGGAGGGGACTGGGGACGTGGATGCAGGGAATACCATGCATTCGGCATCGCGGAAGCAGGATGTGACACGGATGGGTGCAAGGGGGTCCAGGATGCCGTGTTCGACATGGTGGCGTGTATGGAGGACGTGGTAACAGCGTATGACATTGGTGGGGAATGGCGGTCCTGGATACAGAGCATGTCATGGGTGTAGAGAACAAAGGGAGGGGGAATGGGGTGTGTGGATGCAGGGCGTAACCTGGGCGGGGCTGCAGGGTGCGCGGACACAGGTGTGACATTGGTGGGGTTGCAGGGTGTGCAGATCTTGGGGCTTCACATGGGTGGGAGAAGGCAGAGCGGATTCCATATCATGATAAAGACTGGAGTACAGGTGAGGGGGTGAGGGTGCCTTGATTTCAGGGCGTGGCATGGGTGGGACTAAGGGGGGTAGGGTGCTCAGCGCCTGACATGGGTGGGTTAGCAGAAGGGTGGGGGAGGCTGAGTTCAGGGCGTGACATAGATTTGGGTATGAGGGTCGTGGATTTTAGAGCGTGACATAGATGGGGAGAGTGCAGGGCGTGACATAGATTTGGGTATGAGGGTCGTGGCTTTTAGAGCGTGACATAGATGGGGAGAATGCAGGGCGTGACGTGGGTGGGCGTACAGTATGTACAGGTTTCAGGGCGTGACATGGATGAGGGTATAGTGCATGACATGAGTGTGGGAACCTGAAGTGAAGAGATCGGGGCTAGCCATGTGTGGATGTTTGGGGATGGGGGTCGTCGATGTAGGATGTTATGAACGGGGTGGGTGTACATGGAAAGAGGGGGCACAGATAAGGGCGTGAGTGGGCGGACATTTTGTGGCAGAGGAGCAGGATCAAGGGCGTGACATCGTGGGCGTATTGGGGCAGAGTGCGTTCGGATGAAGGGCACGACGTAAGGTGGGGGTGTTGGAGCAGAAGGGACGCAGATTAACGGAATGACGTGGTGGACGTATTGGGCAGAGTGGGTGCGGATGAAAGTGGTGACATGGGTGGGGTTTAGGAGCACAGATGAAGTGGGTGGACATATTGGGGAAGAGGGGGTCGCAGACAAAGAGCATTTCGTGGATAGGCAAACTATTAGGGGTGGGGCGGAGCAGATGCGGCATAAGAAAGGTATGGGTGGATAGTGGGGCGTAAATGCACATGGATGGGTGTAATGGAAACGGGGAGCACGTAAGCAGGGCGTCACATGGATGGCCGAATGGGAAGAGGGGTGGGGGAAAACGGGTGCGTGTATATAGGCAAGGGGACGGATGAAGGGCATGGCAGGGTGGGCGTGTCGGGTAGAGGGGGCGTGGATGAAGAGGGTGACGTTGGTAGGTGTATTTTGGTGGAGGGGTCAGATGGAGGGCGTTAATGGTGGGCATATTGGGGCGGAGGGGGCGTGGATATGGGCCGTCATATGATAAGGATTAAAGGACAGATGAAGAGCCTGACGTGGGTGTGTGTGTTTGGGGCAGAGGGGGGCGTAGAGGAAGGGCGTGACATGTTGTGTTTTTGGGGGCACAGGGGGTGTTCATGAGGGGCGTGACATGAGTGGGCAAACTGGAGGGGGGTGGGGTGGTATGCAGCATGAGAAATGGATGGGCTAGCAGAGGTGAAAGGCCTCAGGAGTAATGGGTGGGCACAACTAAGTTGAGGGCGTGACATTGATGAGCGAACGGGGCCAGGGGTGGGGTGGATGGAAAAGGCGCTGACCCAGGGCGTGACTTGGATGGACGAACGTGGGAGGAGGTAGAGTGGATCAAATGAAAGGTATGGGGTGTGTGTGTGTGTGGGGGGGGGGGGGGGGTATGTGAGACGTGGATGCAGGTGTGCCGTGGGTTCAGGGTCACGGATGAAGGGTGTGACGTGCGTCGGAATATTGAGGCAGAGAGGACATGGGTGCAAGGCACACGTGACGTGGGTGGGGGTATATTGAGGCAGGGATGACGTAGAGGAAGGGGGTGACATGGTGGGTGTATTGCGGCAGAGAGGACGTAAAGGAAGGGGGTGACATGGGTATATTGAGGCAGGGAGGACGTAGAGGAAGGGGGTGACATGGGTATATTGAGGCAGGGAGGACGTAGAGGAAAGGGGTGACATGGTGGGTATATTGCGGCAGAGATGACGTAGAGGAAGGGGGTGACATGGTGGGTATATTGAGGCAGACAGGACGTAGATGAAGGGGGTGACATGGTGGGTATATTGAGGCAGACAGGACGTAGAGGAAGGGGGGTGACATGGTGGGTATATTGAGGCAGAGAGGATGTAGAGGAAGGGGGGTGACATGGTGGGTATATTGCGGCAGAGAGGATGTAGAGGAAGGGGGGTGACATGGTGGGTATATTGCGGCAGAGAGGATGTAGAGGAAGGGGGGTGACATGGTGGGTATATTGCGGCAGAGAGAACGTAGAGGAAGGGGGTGACATGGTGGGTATATTGAGGCAGACAGGACGTAGATGAAGGGGGTGAGATGGTGGGTATATTGCGGCAGGGATGACGTAGAGGAAGGGGGTGACATGGTGGGTATATTGTGGCAGGGATGACGTAGAGGAAGG
>CM031603.1:6798485-6853485 GCA_018398815.1 Conus ventricosus | reverse complement strand
AAAAATTAAAATTAAGTTCTTAAAATATTATTACATTTCAAATGGATCAAAACGATCTTTTGTTGTTGGCGGTTTTGGCATGTTTTTGTCTTCTGTATTTAGTGGTTCAGATTCTTTTGACTGCTTTGGTTCTTGTTGCCATTGTTTATATATTTTATAACAGTAATAACCACACCCCCAGCAGCAGTACAAAAAATGCGTCATCGCTGAGGATGTCTTGCTCAGCGTCCCTCTGCGCAAGATTGGGCAGCATAGATCTTAATGAAGTTCTTATATCCTAAGCAACTGCATTGATTACAATTCTGGTCTATGGAAATGTCTTTTATAGGCTCCATGTCTATATTTATTGACTCCATCATTTTATAATACGCCATGATCTATTTTTATTAAAAAAAATTTAAAATTAAGTTCTTAAAATATTATTCCATTTGAAATGGATCAAAATGATCTTTTGTTGTTGGTGGTTCTGGCGTGCTGTTGTCTTCTGTATTTAGTGGTTCAGATTCTTTTGACTGCTTTGGTTCTTGTTGCCATTGTTTATATATTTTATAACAGTAATAACCACCCCCAGCAGCAGCAAGGGCGCCAAAAATGGCAACAGTTTTAAGTTCAATATTCCATGAAGACTTTGGCGCTGTAGGCCTTGAATCACAGGGAGTTTTTATAGCTGGCATTGAATCAACTTGTTCTGGCGTTGGCGGTGTTATGTTTTCATTATGAGTTATATTCTGTGATTGTAACAATTATTTTTTTTGTCTGTTCCACTCTGCTAATTTTCTTCCTGCTTTAACAAAGCCCAGGATGAGGATGCTTTTCACTGGTCTCCACCTGATTCAGTGTTTTCTGATTCTGCTGATTTTTTGGCTTGGTTACTTTCTCCATCTGATTCAGCGTTTCCTGATTCTGCTGTTTTTCTGGCTCGGTCATTTTTAAGGGAAATAAAATCTATATGATTAAAAGTTATTAATCCCATGATTAACGGTGATAACAATGTTCCAAATCTGTAATACAGATCACATCCTAGAGACTCTAATGACTTTGTTAAAACTGGAATCCTGCGTTAAATCATACATAAAGTCTTGTTCAGAATCAATGGGAGCAAATTTACTAACTAGTTTTAGTGTACAAACTAAGAACCGTTTGCCCGACACTTTTTACCATTCTAGACCCCAGCTGCGCTTCATACCTGTTGTGATACTTTATAATGTCTTGCGGCGACATCTGTTGAATCTGTTCTATGCTGAATTCATTGCTGAGGAACTGTTTTGTTTTTTCCGCATGCTGCCAAAGAATACAACCTCTCCTTTTGGGGCATAACAGCTTGGACATCAACTTCTTCATTTGTAAGTCCAAGACAGATTAGGTCGCTCTGCAGCTGTAGTAGATCATCACTGTTCATGTTTTTATTAATTATAATTATTTTGTTTTTAAAAATGAGCACCGAAAAAACTGTCGCCAACCTTGTATACCATTCTGCTGTTATTGGAGGCCTAAGTGTAGGATACACAATGCTTGGTAAAAGCCTGTTAAAAAAAAACCGGCTGATCTTGGTAAACTAGACTTTGAAGACTCAGCAAAGCTAATTGCTGTTATAACAGCTTCATTTGCTACGAAAGATTTTCTAGTTAATCAAAAAATAATTCCAGAGAATATAAATATGTAACAAAAATACATTTATAAAAAATGGCTTCACTCGTAATGATGATAGGCGGCGCTGTGGTGAATGCGCTTGCTTTTAGCGGAAGTAATTACGCATTTAGTAAACTACGGATGACGGCGAGAGAAAAAGACATAACGAAGCTATGAGCAACTAGCTGCTGCACAAGACGCCTATGAAAAGCATAGAATTGAGCAGTTAGATTTTATTAACGATACCCTGAAAAAACAGGGCATGCAGCTTACACATTTAAAGATGTTGATCAAGCAATAAAAGAATATTATCTAGTAACGGGCAAACCAATTGAGACATTGCCCCACCAAAATTCAGCGACTTTTATCAAACATCAGAAAAACAAAAGATGCAAGAAATCGCGTTTATTGCTATTGGTATGACTGTTGTGTATTTTATTGCGCATAATATTGGCTGAATAAAAAATGAACAAAATCTATTATTCACCCAAAGGATATTGGAAGGGAATAACGGCAATAAAAAAGCTAAGCCAAGCAGCGGGAGTTAGCGAACAAACAGCGAAGGAATGGTTATCTAAACAAGCGATTTGGCAAATTTATTTACCTGCACCTAAACGAATACAGAGACCACACTTTGTTAACACAACTCCAAACGACACCCATCAAATGGACCTTCTATATTTACCCCATGATACGATTAGACGAAAAAGATTTTTAAGTACGCACTCACAGTCATTGACATAGCTTCAAGATACAAAGATGCGGAACCATTAACACAAAAGAGTGCTTCTGCTGTTGCTGTCGCTATACAACTGATATACCAATGAGGACCGCTAACTTACCCTCGCATGATTCAAGTCGATGATGGAAAAGAATTTAAAGGCCAAGTGAATCAATTATTGTTAAAACATAGAGTTACTATTAAAAGAGGCATTCCGGGAGTTCACAGATCGCAGGCTTTAGTTGAAAACTTTAACAAACAGTTAGCCGAAAGACTTTTTTCCTACCAGTATCACAGAGAGCTTATTGACAATTCTCGCAACACAGAATGGGTTAGAAGACTGCCCTCAGTTTTGCGCGCAATGAATAATGAAGAATTTAAAGGGCTAAAACCAGTACAAGCAATCAAAAAACAAACAATAAATGCTGTTGAAGGAGACTCCAGTACACCCAGCAAACTATTACCGTTTGGTTTGAAAGTAAGGTACCTTTATTTACCGGGGAAGCGGAAGGGGACACTCGCATCAGGGCAACAGATCCAGTTTGGAGTGTTGACCCATATGAAATAAAAAGAATTGTAAAAATGAATCCGCCCGTGTATTATTTACGAGAAACTGACACAACGAAACAACCGGCTCCTCAAAGATCTTTTGTGAAAGAAGAACTGCAGATAATCCCACCAGACACAGTTCCAGTTGCTTAATTAATTTACGGTTCTACAATGTCCGATTGCATATGAAAACTCTGGATTAACAAACACACGTTTTGTGTTTGTTCTATCTAATGACTTCTTTGTTACAACCGTTGTGTTGATCTCATGTAGATTAGATCGCAGTTTTACGTTGTCATGATGAAAAGTCTTATTGTCAAACAATGCCTCTTTGTAGTTGCCATGTGATATGTTTGACTGCACAACACTGCGAGATATTCCTTTTGCTTTCTTAATGGTTTTCTCCTGGCTCGAAATACTGTACATTTTCGACCTTAAACCAATAAACTCCTTAATCACCTTTCCAGATAATTCATCCTTCATCTTTCCTAAAACCTTCTTATTAGTAATTGAATGCAAAGGCGAATCTTTAGGATAATCAGATGTGTCGTACCATCCTGCTTGCCCTTTAGCTACTTCTAATTCCATGTCTTTATAGATGTCTTCAGTAGGGATATCTATAACAAAACTGTCTGTATCTGTGTAATGTACTCTGGACTTAGGATACGAGGGTTTAAAGTAGTCATAAAGAAATTCTAACATCAAAAGCTTTGATAATTCTAAAACGGTAAACCCAATAAATACAGGTTTGTCCAATTTGACTTTCTTTTTTTTTCATCATTATGCCAAAAAGCTGATCATGAAATCTTCTGAAGTCCTGATAATTTGGTTTTGAAGTCAGCTTAATTGCTTCGTTCTCTTTGGTGACTAATCTGACATCTTTACGCTTGTGCGGATTCTCCATAGTCTTTCCAAAACAGCTGTTGTTCATCAGCTTGAAAAAGTCTTTTTCTGAAGCATCTGTGGATTTAGTTCTGAGATCAGTGTTCTTCATGATGTATGGTTTCATAAACTGTTCTTGTTCGAAAGCAATAATACGATGAACAGCTGTCGACTTCAAACCATGTCTTAAATAAAATTGTAGAAGTCTGTAATGACAGACATAATTTTTTTTGCCCCGAAGATTAGGCACAAGTTTAGGCGGCTCTGTTTTTGCCATCTTTAGACTTTCTGCCGCTAATGGATAGTCATTATGTAGGTCATGGAGTTCATGAGGATATTCTAAGTCAACTTCTAGAATGTATCCGCGCTGTTGACTCGGCGTCAAACTGCCCAACCACTTTAATGCCTTTTGAATGTTTTTTGGATCGACGCTTGTGTGCATTTTAAAGTTGCGTAATGGAAGTGATTGCGCCATTGCCCAACCATACAGATTGTTTGCATCTAAATACATGAGATAGTTAGACCTTTTACTCGGATCATAGTCGTCCAAGTATTTGTTGTTTGCTTTACAGTAATGATGCGACGCCATACTAATTCCTCCACGCAATCCGTTTTCAATCATCTGAATCATTGGCAGGTCAGACAATAAATCAATCTGTACTCCAGTAAACTTTAAGAAAGCATCCCAACTCATCCCGGGCACAGAAATGTAATGCACGGGATCCAGGCTATAATGTTTCATGCAGGTCTTTCTATAATTTTCAAAGACGTCCGCCAACAAACATGTATCAGCCATCAAGTAGGAATCATGATAGTCTCCCATCGTTTTACAATCTAACTTCTGCCACGCATCTTGAGCATGTTGGTAATCAGAATCACTGATGTCCTTTCCTCTGAGACTAGAAAAGAACGCGCCTTTAGGTGGAAGTGTATCTTCGTCAAACCTTTCCCAACTGTTCATGTACTCATAAGGATAAACGCCCTTTCTAACAAGAGTTGGGTCAAAATATTCTTCCGTTATTGGGCAGGACTTTAAGGACAAGGCCAGTGACTCTAATGATCCCATCATGTGCTGCATAGAGTCATAAAAAGACATGGTATTTAAAGTGAAAACACATGTACTTTTCTGATGACTGTGCAATGCATGCTACCCTGAAGGCGTCATCTACTGCTTTCATTATAAGATGAGAGTCGTAACCTCGCAAGTTATGAAAGAATAAAGGCAGCTTCCATGTCTTAGGATCAAACTTTAGTTGAAGATTGCATTTACTGTGTGCTGCTCCTCTGAACTTTCCGCTAATGTGATCATGGTCTCTTACCTTCGGATTCGCTGCGTCTGATGAGAGGCCTAAACCACAAATCCAACAGTGAGTGGCTGAGTCATACTGTTCTTGGTCTTCAGGCGCCATTATAATTTCAGATAAGTTTAGATTATTAGAACAGTCATTACGCACTTTTTGCATGCGCTGTAAAAATCTTCTAGCCGCATCTGGTCCTCTGTATAATTCTGGCGTTGAATGAGCGCCATCCGACCTAACAATAATGAAGGCAAATGAACAAATCTGATGATTACTCATTAAGACTGTTTTTCGAAGTTTTTGTGGCGCTGGCCCTTCATAAGGAACAATAAGCGACTCAAAGTCTGCGTAAACTACGTATGGAGAATTTTGCAGCCGTTTCCAGTTCTTAAAACTAACTTTAGATCCGGGTGGGGGTGTAATTAGTTCTGTATTACAGCCAACTGGGTCAATACAATGTTTCTTATGTTCGCTTGCGGCTTGAACAGATGGAATTCTTATTAAACATTTTCTGCAGAATTCTTGTTTGTGCCCATCTTTTGAAGTATGCTGCATTAGTTTACTCATTGTTCGTATCAATGTGTAATGTGGCAGCCCCGCTGGTGAAAACATCAGTAGTAAGTCAATATGATTTTTGTCTGGATCACCTATTGTTGGGCTGTTCTTGGACACTTTAATGGGCAGTAGATTTGTTTCCTCATCCCATGTGTAGACATTAACAGTTATTGGGTTGTTTTGTTCTTCAAACTGATCAATGGAATCCACGCTAACAGGAAAGGATATTCCGCTAAAGTTAAGATCATTGATGTAAGGGCGATAGTTAGACACTCTCTCTGCGTTTTTGCGGACGTAATGCAGCCTTGCAAGAACACACCACATAAAACATTTGTTGTCTGTATTCTTTATGTTTAAAACTGCTCTTTTTGCGACTAATGCTGGAGGTAGTGGAATGTAAGACTTGCCTACGATCGGCGCATACTTAGACTGTTTTAATCTGATCTCTAAGACTTCGCCCTCTGACCAACCAGAGCCTCTCATTTTAGCTTCTTCAGCGGCCACATCAAACTGTGTAAGCAGTTGGTCTGCCCAACCAGGTGTTAAGTCATTATGAGAAAGAATAGTCTGTTGTTTAGTTGAGACCCAGACTTCTAGATTTTCTTCATTTATTGTTACATAGTCGATTAAAACAGCTAACATTACTTTAACTGGCGGGTCTATTGTTAGTTTACTTGGAACTTGAGAAATAGCATGAACAACGCTTGCCTGTACGTTTGTTGGATCAATGACTTCTAGATTAACATCATTTAAAGCTTTTGATAAACGCTCTCCCTTAAGCATTGCTTCAAACAATTCGTCTGGTCCTTCATATATCTTATCCATGCTGAGTTTCTTTTCTAACTCAAAATTTTTATTTAAATCAAAAAATAATTAATCAATATCGATGGTCTTTTTGTGTTTAGACTCATAAACTAAAGTATAAACACCCTTTGGCGTTGTTAATGTGAGCTTTTTAGAACAGAGTTTAATGTTTCGTTTACTTTTTTTAAGCATTCCTTTTTTATCTGCTCGGGGTCTGGCTGTTGAGAAAAACTTGTCCTCCCCTTTCTTTGAAGATCAAACTTTTGTCTTTTGTAGTCATCAAAATCGGCCTGTAAACGATTAAATTCTTCATCCGTGATAGTTTGAGTCAGCTAGTGCTTTATTTATAATCAGTTTGAAGGAACTAAGTTTAGATGGTATTAGTTGAACCATAGCTGTGTGCTTTTGGAGTTTAGTTTTTATTTTTTGCTAGCAGCACCTACGGCTAATGAACATAGGCCAAGAGCTAAAGACAAACCGCCTAGAGGTAAAGCTGAGGGTGCGCTACACCTGTTGCTAAGAGACCTACACTTGTTCCCGCCGATGCAGCACTTATAGTTGAAGCTCCAGTATTAATTAGGTAACAGCATTAAAGGCAGCAGAATACCTTCGTTTGGTTTTTCCTGTATTTTGAAAGGTCCTGCTCTAGTTTTTTGTAGCATTTGTGTAATGTTGGTTAATCTAAAGGTTTTTATCCCGGGGGGGTTTCTACTATCTCTTCTCTTGGCGACTCTGGCGCTGTAGGCACATTTGGATAACTTGAACAGACATGCTTTTTTAAAATGAAAAAAATTATTTAGTATTCTGTATGGTCTAATCTGTTATCTGTAATATTCAGCTGTGCATCAATTAATAAAAACAAATGTACATTAAGCGGTTATCGGCTTCTTTTTCTTTCTCAATTTGAATGTTTACGTCTTTAACCGTTCTCCACTTCCATCCAACTCATCATCCTCTGTTGACCTTAGGTCAATCCATAAACCGTATTTTGATGTTAAATAATCATCAAGCCTAACACTGTAAAGGGTGTAGATCTTTAGACGCAAGGTCTGCTGTTGGACTTCTACCCCCCACCCCCAAACAATTTTCTTATTTCGTCAAAATGATGATAAGGTCTAAGTCCGCTAGCATAGTTTTTGGTTAGGACTGCCGTCAATCGAACATTGTACTTTCGTTATTTTTGGATTAAAAAACTTTTCACTTGCTCTTGCGAATGGTTCTGCATCTTCACACAGAAAATAAAATACCTTAAGCGATTTTGTTTGTGACACTAAGATTAAAATTCCATATAGCGTCTGCCCTGCTTTTAGGATATGTTGAATTGATGACGCACGTTTTCGTAATATATTACTAATTGTGACTCATATTGTTGCCCAATCAGCCCTGCTAATTTATCTTTGCTAACAACATCAAACTCTAACGAGATGTCAGAAATGCGTACTTTGCTTCGGTGTCTGTTGATCTGATAACACGTTTGTATTCATTAAAGTTAGTTCGTATGACAATCTGCTCCTTGAAAGTATGGGGCATGCGCTTTTAACCAACTCAAATCTAGGGGAATGGAAAAGCGATTTCCATACGCAAAATTTAGAGCTAAAGCCTTTTTGCTGCTTTTAACAACTGGGGCGAGTTCGGCGCCTATTCTAAGTTTTAGTGCTTCTTCATTGCCGATTCCTTGAAACGCAAGATCTTCCCCTTTTATTCCCCGGTTAGCCAAGATCAGAATAGGTTAAAAATATGTCTGCATTGTGTAAAGAAAATACTTCTTTCCCCTCAAGTTTTATAGAAATTTTTTTTAACGATTGCCCACCCCACATTCTGGACAACTGTTCTGGTTGGGTCTGTTGTTGAAGCGAGGTCTATTTTGAAAGTAAGTCGCGCAGAGCCTGGCACAATCAAATCATCCGCTCCTAGGTCTGGAAATTTGACAGTAAGAATTTGATCTGCATCAATAGTAGATGGAGTATTTGGAACAGTAATATTCCGTTTATTTCCCTTCACGCCATGGGGTTTTTTCAGGCTTCTATTCGGTCAAGAATCGAGCCATATACTCGTGACATTTTTATAAAACAAAATAAAAAGTTAATTATTTAAAAACATGGCGGGAATTGGAGGTGAAGAAAATTATAATTTTGATCCTGAAGACGACATGGATGAAATGACTCCTTTGACACAGCATCGTCAAGCCCTCATTGCGGCGGGAATTAACAGAAAGCCATGTTAGATCATTGTACCCAAAAATTTAGGCATTGAACCTCCTGTAGTTTTAGACCCTAATGATTTTGACCGAGATGATGATGGCCATTTGTATGTGAAAACCGGCCAGGGACAACGTGTTCAGCTTACAAAATAAACGAGACCCATTAAAGTTTTATGCCATAGGTTCAATTAGACAAAAACTCCCATGAGCGTACAAAATCGCCTGGCATTGCTAAATCAAAATTAGAACCGAAGGAAGTTGCTAAACACAAAACACGCTACAAAAACTCCCAACAGGTACCAAATACAAAACACAAAACCTGAAGATTTAATTCAAACAGCGGACGAAGTAATAAATACAATAGGAGCAAACCTCACTGAAGAAGAAGAAACAGCATTAAATACAATTGGGGAACCACGGCTACCTGAGAGAGAATTATTAGCCCTTGATCGTACTTTAAGAACCATCAGAGGCGAATTAACAAACAATTTAGCAAAACTAGGTGAACTAGATGGGCATATAAAAGAGAAAAAGAAAAACTCGTTTGAGGCTCATGAAGCCATCGTAGGGCGTGGTGTTAAAGAAAGAATAACCCAAAGACTAAAAGATCTTGAACAACGAAGATCAGCAAGACTAGAAGCGATGACTACTAACCGAGACCAATTACGAACTCAAGTGAATAGAATAAGAGAAACTATCGAAAAAAATTTATATGAAGACACAACGCTAGCAGAACGAATACCAACGCTGTTTAGAGAGCAAGGAGTCACATTAGCAAGCGTTATAACAGCCTTAGGATTTGCAGTAAGTACACTGGTGATGGCTATTACAGGCGGGGGTGGTCCTAGGTCAGTGCTTCCACCGCCATCACCTCCACCTGATAAATCATGGGTAATAAAACAGCTTGATCATCTTGCAAGTTTATTAAAAAAATTAGCCGTAAAGCCATAGACTCTTTACCTGGTATATTAGGGAGTATCGTTAGCTGGCTTTTGTCTACTGCAGGCAAAGTAGTTGGCTTTATGGCTGAGCACTTATGGGCGTTAGTTCTCTTAATAGTTGGGTTACTATTTAGTAAGATAAAGACCAAGGAATCCTAAAGCAGTTAATCCAACAACAAGTGCTGTCTTTTCATATTCATGGTCATCGCGAACAAAGTCCACGTCTTCAACAGTCTTTGGGCTTTGGGCTTAGGGATTGGATGACTTAATCTTGGGTGTTTTTTTATTGTTTGTAATATTACTGGCCCAGAATTTATGTCGTTTTTCCCAACCTTCTGTTCATTGCCTGCTATAAGAATTTCATTATTGTAGTTTATTATTGTACCTATCTGGAGTCTGAGGTCAGAAGGCAACATGTATAAACCAGTGCCAACAGCAAAGTCTACTTTCGATCTTGCGTATTGTAAACATTTTGGTACCTTTTTATACTTGAAGGTAAATCAACTGTAGAATTAATGGCGTCCTCTAAATTTGCCAAGTATTGTTTTTGCGCGTCAATACCAGTAGAAGAATCAGTTATGCTCGATCTCGCTTGTGCTTGCGAACCTAGCAAACACCAAACGTAAGTACGAATAGAGTCGTTATTCGTTCTATTCCCGCTTTAGTTAGGCCCTCAGATGTGTCTAAGATAAATGTTGTCCATGCTGTTTTATGCTCTTGCTCTATGGACCCGAGGTGAACGCCTGTGCCTGAAGAGAAAGATGTGTAAGGAGGATTCCAGTCATAGTTATACTTTCTGTGCACGCCCCACAAATAAGGAGTGCCTAAGCCATGATTAAGGTCCAACTTTTGTCTAAAGTCTGTCTTAACATTAATATTGAATTCGTTACCGATCCTTTCAAAAGTCTTCATGTCTATTATGTTGCTGAATGGATTAAACGGTTTGTCTTTTGGCAATGGTGCTCGCAGTTCAGTCAAAATACGTCTGAAGGTGTAATAAAAATGAAATCTGTACACTGACCTCACCAAAGGATCAGGATGATTTAGATGATCAGCATACGACATCCACACCCAGTTGATGCACAAAACACAGCAAAGTTTAACTGGTTCTGATAAAACTGCATCGGATGGCTGAACCACACTTTTGCGATGTAGTCTTTTTTAATAGGAGGGTTAAGTATTTGTCAATGGAGTATCCCTTTACTTGAAAGGCGTCAGACTGAGTCACAGAAAGTCGACACAGTTGTTATATTTTTAAGATTGTAGTGCGGCCCCACAGAATATTTTGCATCTTTAGTATATTTGAACGCAGTCATTTTTATTTCGTTTAAAAATTTTTTGTAACAATAACAACTCAAGATCGTCCTTCGTTTTTAGAACATGCTTTTGATAACGATTGCGGAACCAAAATGGTAGCACTCCATAAAAATATTCTACAAAGTCTTTAGGTTTAATATAAGCAAAGCCAAGGAGAATAATAAGGTTCTAAAAGTTGAAAAAACAGAGGCCAAAGTTAGCCAGTTAACAATCCCTGAGGTTTATTACGGGTTTTGCTCACTAAAGAAGCAATGGAAAACTTCGACATTACTTCAAACTTAACAATGCAAATCTAAAAAACAATGTTACATTCAAGCCTGAAGAAGAAGCGGTTACTATTTTGATAAAGAGCTAGCTAAAATGTTAGGCTTTGCAGCTGACAATTATAGATTTAGATTTACACCAACCAAAACTACTTATGAGGGAGAAAACCCGCTCGATCTTGCATTACATTCATTACCTATGTTCATTTGGATGACTGAGCACTGATGAAAATTATATGATGGAAGGCCCTCAACTGTTTTAAGAGCTCTGCCGTCAGGGAAAGCTGCATATTGCGATTATGAAATTATACAATTCCCTAATTTACATTTTAAAAGATTAGTTTGTGGGAGGGTCGGATCATTTAATATAAAGATCACAGCCAAAAGGGAAAGTCTTTAAAATGTGAAAAACCTGCACATTGTTTTGGAAATAAAATAAAGTTGTTACTAAAAAATGTCGCGTGGGCCAGATGAATCAGGGTTACATTAGCGCCTGTGAGGTGTATAACTTTAGAATTAAAAGACCTTGCAGACGTTACAGACTTTGAACAGAATGGTGAGATAGGCACTTTGTATGGGTTTGAGTCACTAAGATGGTGATTATAAACGCAAAGAGGTTTGGCGACAACAAAAAGTTTCCTAAACTAGAGCAACTGCGCAATCTAGAAGCAAATAATGTTGGCCAGTATGATATAAAATAGTTCGAAAAACCCGACCTTAAATGGCATTTAGAACCATATTAGAATGGGACAAAAATTGAATTCATAAGCCCATTTACATTTTTTAGCCCTCAAAAAAGTTTCAGAAAAGCATTCAACTCTGGCCCTTTACATGTAAGTCTTATGCCAGAGGGGAATAGTCGGAAAGAGATTGAAATAAGCCGTATGGAAATAAACAGTACATCCTCCCAGAAGAGAAACGGTTTTTAAAGATGCTTCTACAAAATTACAATTCATTCCACAAAATGAAATTAGGAGACACGTTCACAATGATATTTGAAATTTTTGTCTTAAAAGATGAGGTGAGGAATGGGGCTGTGGGCGTCAGTGACGTCCTTTTAAAGGAATTCTAATTAGTGGCAAAACTTAGACGTTGACAGTCTTAAAGTTTAACTGTCGTCGTTCTTTACGACGGTGGGGGGATTAAGGTCGTTACAACCAGTGACAAAATCAAAATTTAGTCTAAATAGAAACAATCTTACAGCACTGAATTGGATTAATCTTACACATTTAGCCTTATAGGATTTTTTTACTGAACAAGTTTTGACGAGAGCATGATAAAAACAAAAATGGATTAGATTAATTCTAGTATAAAACATGGGCAGTTAAACTTTATGACAAAAACCCCTCATTGTTCATTGATTTGTGGACAGACTGGTTGTGGAAAAAAAATATTTGCCCCCGACCTATTACAAAAAGTTTATCGCTATTAATTTGATCTATTGTGATTTTCTGCCCCCCACTTAAATGGAACAAAGCATATCATGATAGAAGGTTTATATGGACAGATGATGAAATATATTTTGTTGATCCTAGCAATAAAACTGAGTGAGTGTTTAGAACAGTTTTATAAAAATGTTTGAAGGAACGCAGACACTATTTATTATAGATGACTGTTTCGGCAGGGGAAAGAGACATAGTTAAAAAAAGAAACGCTTTGTCAAAACTAGCTTTCAGTGGAAGACATGCTGGAATAAGTGTGTGGATTTTATGTCAGAAAAAATAACTCGGTTTTAAAAAGACTTTAGAGAACAGTTAAAGACTGTAGTTTTATTTCACATGAAAGACAGAGACTCATTTTATGAATGTTTGCGTGAAATGATGTTATTGAAAATGATCAAGAAAAACACAGGATTAAGCAAAAACTAAAATCTGAAAAGTTTAGTAAATTAGTATTGAAAACGGATAATCCTCCACAGTATCTATTTTTGGGAGAAAAACCCGTTTTTTTCGGGGGGTTATTAAGTCTTACTTGTCAAGAACCCCCTTTCCCCCAAACCCAAAAGGGCGCATCCCCCGAAACTATTGGGGGCCCGGAAATGTAAATTAGGTTTGGGTAAAATCTGTTCCTGAAGTGGGAGGGGGAAATATGGGGTTTGAACAACTAGGGGAAATAACACTCATTTTTTATCTTTTTAAAAAACCATTTCCTTCACCAATGTTTTTTTAAATGAACATAAAAGTGAAATGAATGCTAAAAACGTTTTTAAACCCAAAGCTTTAAACATGAAACGAAAAGGGCCCTAATACCCCTTTAAACATTATTACTATATTTTTCTTAAATCAAAACTTTCAAGAAATAGAATTTTAGGGAAATTTCCCAACATGTTCTTGTCAACGTTTTCTCTAAATTTTTTGGGTTCCCTTTCCCTTAAAAATTGTTTCGAGCCCCCCCCCCCCCCCCCCCCCCTCCCCTTAAAAAAAAAACTGAAGGAAAAACAAAACAATCTCTGACAAACCTCCCCCCCTTTCCCCCACCCCCCTTCCCCCCAAAATCCACCCCACACTTTCTTGGGGGCTCCCTTTTTCCCTCTTGCCCTCCCCCCAACCCCACCAGATAAAAAAAACATCGGTAACAACAAAAAAGAAGAAAAAAAAAAAAAACAACAGGGGGTTTCGTCTTCAAAAAGGGCCAACCATTTTAAATTCTCTGGTGTACTTCAGAATTTTTTTTTTTGGGCCTCCGAAAAACTGGGTGAAATTGACAGAACACGTGCGTTTTTCTTGAAATGGATCATGAAGAAATACCCCCGGACTTCCCTAGGGATAGAGAGCCCATGAAAAAGCTCCTAAATAGGATGAAAATTTGTCTTTTTTTATTGGAAGTGGGAAGGGGCCGTGCATGTTGACAGCCGAGAAAAGGGAAAATATTCCAGGGAAAACCCCCCTCAAAACCACTACACTTTTTGAATCCATTGTTTTGGTTTGCCGCGCCTGTGGGACCCCGTCACTTTCCTGTTGTTTCCACTTGAAATTTATTATTTTATTTCTTTTTTCCCTTTTTTTCTTTTATTTTTTTATGGCGGGCTTATTTTTTTTTCGCGTCTTTGTTGTTGTTATTTGCTTTCCGTTATGGAATAAATTAAATTTTGTAAAATTTCAGCTAACTAAAACTTTTATCTTTTTTTAAACTGCCGTCTAAAAACTTCTCTCCCCTTTGTGGCCCATTCTGGGGGGGGGCAAAAAAACTTTTGGGGACGCTTTTTTTTTACCCCCTGACACAAACTATAAAAATGCTCTTTTAAACCCCCCTTTTAAAATTGTATGGTGCCCGGTTTGGCGCATGATTTGCAGAGGGGACGTTTGCTGTCTTCTTTCCCTATCCCTTTCCCTGTTTGCCCCCCCAAAACAGAAAAAATTAAACAAGTATAACAGAAAACCCGTTTCCAAAATTTTCGCACAAATGGTATGAATCTAAAGGGAATCCATAGGGGCCCGGGGGTTTCCCTTTCATGTGTGATCCCCTTAGAGTCCATGTGAAAATTTTTTAAAAGGGGTGCATCTTATTTCTTTTTTTAAACCCCGGTTCCCGGGGCCCTGGGGGTGAAAACTCTGAAAATATTCCGGGCGCCTCCAACACGGCCACGCACTTGTTACTTGGCAAATGAAATTCTAATAAAAAAACGTGCTCTTTCGGGATGCCGATAAATAATTTGCCCGTAGGGTGTGGGTGTGTGTTGTGGGTGTGTGTGTGTGGTGGGGGGGGGGGTTGGTGTGGTTGTGGTGTGTTGTGTTGCGTGCTGCGTGCGGCGTGTGTGTGTGTGGGGTGGGGGTGTGTTGTGTGGTGTGTTTTGTGTTTGTGTGTGTGTGTTGGGAAATAAACGGGTGAATATTATTTGTTGTTAGATTTTCCCTTTTAAAGACAAGACTGTGTTTCCTGTGGGGGGCCCCCTTTAAAATTTGGCTCTCGCAGTCGGCAAATGCTACACTACAGAAACGATGATGATGATGATAAATGAGATGATGTGATGACGATAAATATAAAGATAAGAAGGAGGGGGTTTTGATGAGGGTAATTATGAAATTAAAAAGATGATGACAATGAAAATTTTTTAATAATATATATAGGAAGGTCAAACCCCTAGAGTACAGCAGCCCGGGGGTAGTTACGGGTGCTTTAAAACACAAAAAAAAAACGTCGGCCCAAAACAGAACGTGCAAACGCATAGCAACTTTAAAGGGATATGAAAAACTTTAAGCACTGTTTTGTGAATAAGGAAAGCAGGGCGTCTTTAAAAAGAGGGTTTTCATAAATTTCTTTCCCCTGATGAAAATTTTTGCGTGAGTTTTTTTTTTTTTTCTTTCAGCCCGTCTTTCTTCATAAACCAACAAACCGTTTGATCGATTAAATTCATAAAAGCTATCTCTTTTTCCGGGGAAGAAAGATGTTTGGGAAAAGTCCCCGGGAAATATTGCAGTGTTCATTTTCTGCAGAAGATAACCTCACCTGGGGGCAGAAAGCAAATAGCTGTAATCTTTTGTGATTCTTCTACGGAAATCCAAGCAAACGGGTTTAATTCTTTTTATAAAAAAAAAAAAGGATTTGTAAGTAAAAATGAAAAAACAAGGAGTTTTTTTAAAAAATTTAACCCATCTGTTTTTTTTGTTTTAAATTTAAAAGCAAACAAAAAAATAAGGGTGAAGAAGAGAGAGAGAGAGAGAGGAGAGAGAGAGAAAAAGAGAGGAGAGGGGGAAGAAAATAGAGAGAGAACAGACAGACAACAGACAGACAGACAAGACACAGAGAGAGACCCTTTTTTTGCCCAGCACAAGCAGCACCCCAAATTTTTTTTAGATCTCACAAATTTCCGGGGGCCAAAAATGCCCCAGGGCCCCAAAATCACTGTCATTTTTCCTCTCCAACTAACAAAAGCTGCCATAGTAAAACATGCCCCAGCACTCAGGCCTGGGCATCCTGGAACCCCTTTCCCCCCTTTCCCGCAGCGGGAAAACAAAGGCAAAATGCACGGGAGTTTCCCCCCACACTTTTTTGATTTTATTCATGCCCAACACCCCTATCGTGGGATCCCCCCTTTCCCAGGGAGATTACTTTGTTTCAATTTTGCGAAACTCTTTAAAGCGTCTGCAAACAATTTTCTGCGATCTTGCGATAAACAAAATTTTGGGGAAAAGGAAAACGGGGGTTTTAAAATAAAAAAAGGCTTTTTGAATGCCCCCCAAACTTTCTGTTGGAAACAACGTTTTAAATCGGGAAATCATGGGGTTTTGGTGGGTGGTTTGTGGGGTTTGGGGTTGTGGTGGTGTGTGTGTGTGTTGTGTGTGTGTTTTGGGGTGTGGTGTTTTATGTATGTGCGTGTGTGGGGGTGTGTGGGTGGGGGGTTGTGTGTGTGTGTTTTGGGGGGGGGGGGGTTATGTGTTTTTGTTTTTTGTTTTAGGGGGTTGGGGGGTTGTTGTTTTGTTTTGGGTGTGGGGTGTGGTGTGGGGGTGGTGGGGCGTGGGGCGTGGGGTGTGTGCTCGTTGTGCGCGTATGAATGCCTCAACGTGCAAGTTTTCGATGTGCCCTCTCTCTCTCTCCCCTTCCCCTTTTCCCCCTCTCCTCTCTCTCTCTCCTCTTTTCCTCCTCTTTTCTCTCTCTCCCTCTCTCTCTCTCTCTCTCTCCCCGCCCCCCCTTTCTCATCTCTTTCTGTTTTCCCTCTCCCTTTTTTAGTGACCGGGCGTGTTCTAACAATGTGCTTTTTTCCTTCTCTTTTTTTGTCCGGGACGAGGGCAGAAAAAAGAAATGGTAATTGTATATCTCATTACCCTGGAAACAGGGAATCAATGCGTTTTTCCCCTGTCTCGGGCCACAACCACACACACACACCCACACACGCCCCAAACGCACGAAACGCACGAAACGCACGCACGCACGCACGCACGCCCGCACACACCACACAAACACCAAACACACACACACACACACACACACACACCACACACACACATGACGATGCAGAAAAAAAGCATTGCCCTTTGAATATTTTCTTTACCCGGGAAACAAAAAAATCAAATTTCGTTTTCCCCTCCTGGTCAAAACAACACACAAACACACACACCCCACACAAAACCACAACACACACACACCCACACACACACACACACCACCCCGCCGCGCGGGGCCCCGGGGCGCGCGTCTTCCCTGTTTGTCACAAGGTGTTGAGAACATCAAATCCCCGGGGTGACTCCCAATTAAATTTTACCGATAAAAAATTTCCGTTGGCTTTTTTTTTCTCCGTCGATGAAGCCTCAAAACTCCCGGGGGGTAAATCAAAGTTGGATGTTGTCCGGGCCAATTTTCTGTCATCTCTTTTTTCTCCTGTTCCCATTCTTCTGTGCGCTCTTCCCTTTTTTCCTTACCCCTTTCACCACCCTTTTCTTTTATCATTCCCCTCCCACCCAAACCGCTGCTCTTTCGGTCACGGGATTACGGGTTACACACATACAGACAGTTTTTTTTTTCCCGCCCCTTTTTCTTTAACTACAAAATCATCAGCACACGCCCTTTTCCCTTTCTCCCTTTTGTCTCTTTCGGGCTTCCTTTCTAGCCGATAAGTTATCAAAAGGGACGAAAAAATCCTTTTTTTCGCCTTTTCTCTTTTTTCCTGTTTAAAATAAATTTAAAACCCTTTCACTGGCGGGAAAAATTCTCCCCCCAATCTCTTTCATCTCCCCTGAAAGGAGAGAGAGAGGAAAAGAGAGAAGGAGAGAGAGAGAGAGAGAAAAGAGAGAGCCCACTGACCCACAGAGTAAAAGTGTTTTTTTTTTTTTTTTTTTTTTTTTTTTTGCAACATTTCTCATAGTTTAAAAAAAAATACGATGTGCAAGTGCTAAAGTTTATACATGCAGAAATAAAGGTTAAAACAGTTTTTCCCTTCCTGCAAAGTTCTTTAAATAATTTAAATTTTCTTTGGGAATTGCGTCTAATTTCCCCGCAGGGGAAATGCTTTTGAAAGAAATTTGCACTCCACATACAGAGGACGCCGTAGGTTTTTTTTCGCCGGAGCTCTGTCTGAAGGCCTAAACATCCCAAAAGGGGGGGCTCACGTATACGGCCTGGTCGAACAGGTCACGGCCCCCCAACCCCAAACCCCCCCACGCGTCTGCACGTAAATAGGGCCCGGGTGGAACAGGTAAAGTGGGCCCCAAACCTAAAACCCACCCCATCTTCCTCGCACACCCCCGCTCTTACATCCCTCAGCCCCCTCGTTTCATCTGGGGCGAAACCAATCTGAGGCATCTCTCTTTTGAAAAAAACATGCACGGGTCAAGCCAGTGATCAAAATTTACCATCCCCTCCGACCCAGGAAACTACCACCCCTTTCCCCCCCCCCCCCCCCAACCCCCCCACCTTCTCTCGACCCTTTCCCTGTTTTTAAATCTTCGAAAAAGGTGTGTGTGTGTCTGGGGTGTGTGTGTTTTGTGTGGTTGTGTGTGTGTGGGGGGTGTGTGTGTGTGTGGGGTGTTGATAAAACTAAAACGGGCCCCGGAAATATATTGTTGTTGTTTTTTTTCTCTTCCCCTCTCTCATTTTTTTCCACTGAGAACTTCATACCCCAAAAGAGAAAAACTGAACACAGACACTGTAAAAAAAACAACCTTTTTCCCTGTCTCTGTCTGTCTGTCTGCCTGCCTGCCTTTCTGCGGTCTTCTCTCTTCTCTCTTTTCTCTCCCCCTCTCTCTTCTCTCCCCTTCCCCTCCTCTCTCTCTCACACACCCACCACACAAAACACACACACACATATATATTTTTTAAATATATATAATAATTATAAAATTTTATTAAATATTTTATATATAAAATAAAATATATATAGATATGGGGTTTTTATGTTGCACTTTTTTCCCCCCACTACTTAATTGTTCAGCATCATATAATATATAGTGTGTGTGTGTGTGGGTGTGGGTGTTTGGGGGTGGGTGGTGTGAAAATCATGAAAAAAAAATTTCTCTTTTTCCCCCCCCCCTTTCCCCCCCCTTTTTTTTTCGGGTTTAAAAGGGAAATTTTTAATTTCTTAACAAAAAAAATTTTTTTTCCTTCCCAGTTTTTTTTTTTCCCTTAAATTTAAATTTCCCTTAAAAAAAGAAACGAAAGAAAAAAAAGGGAAACATAGGGAGATGTCAGCACAAAAATACCATCGGGAAAAGATGCCCCCGGGGTTTTCCCGCCTTTTTCTATTCTGAGAGAGAGAGAGAGAGAGAGAGAGAGAGAGAGAGAGAGAGAGAGAAGAGAGAGAGAAGAAAAAGGGAGAGAGAAAGAAGAGAGAGAGAGAGAGAGAGAGAGAGAGAGAAAAAGAGACAGAGACAAGAGCGAAGAGAGAGAGAGGAGGGGACAGACAAAGAGAGAGAGAGAAGAGAGTAGCCAAAAAGAGAGAGACAAAGCGGAGAGGGGTTAGAAAAAAGAGAGAGAGACAGAGACAGAAGCGAGAGAGAGATTGAAAAGGATTGGGGGACAATAGATGGAGAAAGAGGAAAGGAGACGACTGGGGACGGAGGGGGGGGGGGGGGGGGAAAAAAGAGTGAAATTGGAGAGGGAAACGAAGAGAGGGGGGGAGGGGAGGGGGGGGCCGGGTTCTTCAGGGAGTGTCTGGAGACAGCATGCTGATCCAGTGCGGAATCCTATCTTATGTGTTTCCAGGCTTAATCAGAAATCTGCTATGAATACAACATCAGCCTAAAGAAAATTTAAATTTTGGCCAAAGAGACCCCCCTTGCCCGGATTTTTAAACTGCAGAAAAAACTGGGAAAAAATCTGTGACCCTTCTTTCATTCATACGGGGAACAATCCCTAGGGTATTGCATTTCCTCAACACTGCCCAAAAACGAACCAAAGGTGACAACAATGTAGTAAGCCCCCCTTTTTTTGGGTCAAAACATTTTTCCAAAACCCCTTTCAAAACCTCATTTTGGGCACATTCAACTTGGAATTTTTTTTACAGTAAAAATCAAAGTGCTTGGCTTTTTTTTCTTAGCCCAAAAACCCGTTTGGGTGTCACAATCTGCAAACATAGAGAATTTTTTAAATTTGATATAATCTGATTTCAGAAATTCCCCTCGTTTTCCCCCAATAAAGTTTTGGATTTTGGCACAAAAAACGTTTGCTTTACTGGCGATTTCAAAATTTCATAAAGTAAAAAAATCAAAGAGCATTTAATTCATAACGAGTCACATAAAAAAAGAACAATCGCATGTTTGAAAAGATGGACTGCTTTGTACGTGTAACAGCACGTCACAATTTGATGTCTCTGTTTTTTGGGGGGTGTCACCCCAAAATTCGGGATCGAACCGATATTATACACCATGTTGTGTGGGGGTGTGTGTTGGGGGGGGGGTGGGTTGGTTTGGTTTGTGTGTGGTGTGTTTTGTGTGTTGTGTCTGTTTTATGTGTTGGTTGGGGGTGTGTGGGTGGTTGTTTACGTGGGGTTGTGTGTTTTGGTGTGTGGGGGGGTTTTTGGGGGGGGTTTTGGGGTGGGGGGTGTTTTTGGGAAGGGTGCGTGTGTGTGGTGGGGGTGTTGGGGGGGTTTGTGGGTTGTTGTTTTGTGTGGGGTGGTGGGGTTTTGTGGGTGTGTGTGTGTGAAAATATGCATGCTTAAGAAATAAGAAAAAATGTTTTTTTAAATGGATAACGAGGGAACCTTTTTGAAGGGACAACCCGTTGTCTTTTTGCCATCCTCTCCTTTTACTCACAGTTTATCGTCTTCGTTCTAAACAATTAACATTTAGTCTTATCACAAAAAAAATAAGCCTTTTGTCAACAACTTTTTTGGGGCAACGCCAGCTGGGGAGAACAAAAGTTTGCGGTCGCCACCCCTTTAATTTGGCAAAAAAAAGGCGTGCGGGCACCTACCCAGAGCCCTGTTCGTCTAATCCGCAAGACAAAGAGTAGTCAAAAGGGCAAGGGCCATTCTTAGTCTCATAAGCACACCTGCGTAAACCTTTCACGAATAAAAAAATAAATTGTTTGTAAACGGTTAACTGCCCAAAAGTTAAAGTCCCTTGTAACAGCAACTCCCAACAGCCCCCGGTGAAAATTTTGCGCGGTCACGGGTTTTCCCCCATCTAAACCCAATAAAATTGGGTTAACGGGAATCCACACAAAAAACAGGGCTCTCTCTGTATTTTACTCATCTTTGCTTTATGGCCCCACGATTTTCGGAGAAAAAAGGGGCTGCTTGTGGGGGTTTATCAGAAAAAACCCGGACATTAAAGAGGAAAACCCCACCGGTAAGTAAAGTACCATGGAAATAGCCTAACCATGTTTTGAAAATTTAAACTCCCCATGGTAATATCCCATTGTAAAAATATTTTTTCAAAATGAATATGATATCCTTTTATATGCCCATTTCTTAATTTGTCAAAAGACAACTACGGGAGGGTTCCTACATACATGTCACCAAATTTTTCATCCAAAAACCCCCACTGTAGGTTTTGGGGTTTAAACCCACTAGAAGGCCGAAACAAAATTTGCAACCCACATGCGCAGGGATTTGGTCTAGTCAACAGTGACGTCGTCACCAACCCAAAAAAATTTCCCCCTTCCTTCCCTTTCGCCCCAAAAACCTCAACTTTCCTCCCCTTCCCCCCTTCCCCCCCTTAAACCCGCCCATATACTCCAGACAGCTCTCCGGGATCAAACATTGCCCCAAATTGGGGTATTGATCTTTCTAATCGCCCCTGAAACCCACCCCCCCCTCAAACGACTGAAACTATCATCCCTTTTTACTTTGAAGCTCTCCTCCCCCGCAAGCCCCCCCTTTTGCCTTTAATTTTTTTAAAGGGTCAAACGACGTGGGGTGGGGGTTGTGGGTGTTTTGTTTTGTGTGGTGTGGGGTTGTGGTGTGTGTGTGGGGGAGGGGAAGGAAAGGGTAAAAGGGGAGTGTGCACACGCAACATAATACGTTCATCCCGGCCTGTTTGTTTGTGTGTGTGTGTGTTGTGTGTGGGGTTGTGTGGGTGTGTGTGTTTTGTGGGTGTGTGTTGCCTGTTTTGGTGTGTGTGTGTTTTGGTGTGGGGTTTTGTGTTGTGTGGTGTGTGTTGCGTCTGTGGGGGTGTGTGTGGTTGGGGGTGTGTGTGTTGTGTGTGTGTGGGTGGGGCGTGGCGTGCGTGCGTGGTGAGTGGTGTGTGTGTGTGTGTGGGTGTGTTTTTTGGGGTGTGGTGTGTGTGGGTTTGGGGTTCTGTAGGTTGTGGGTGGGGGTTTTGGTGTGGGCGTGGGTTGTGTGTGTGGGGGTGTTTTTTTGTGTGTGTGTGTGTGTGTGTGTTTTGTGTTTTGGGGGTGTGGGTGTGTGGGGGGTGTGGTTTTGTGTGAGAGAGAGAGAGAGAGAGAGAGAAAGAAGAGAGAGGAGAGAGAGAAAAGGAGAAGAGAGGAGAGAGAGGAGGGGAGAGAAAGAGAACACTAAAACCCCTGAACCTGAAATTTTTAAATGTAAAACCCATTGCTCCATATCAGGGATGCAACAGATTTTGGCGGTCTTTATTTTACAAAAAAGTTTTAATGAAACAAGTTTAAAAAAAAATACAATCAATTTAAGATACAAATTTTCGCTATAATACTGATGACGTTTAATAAAACCTAACAAAACAAGAACATGAAAATTGAAATGATGAAGAAGAAGAAGAAGAAGAAAAGAAGAAGAAAAGAAAAAGAAGAAAAAAAAAAAAGGGTTCCCTAAAATCATCCCCCATCATTCTCATTATCAACATCATCATAAACCCACATCATCATCAAAACAACAATACAACTACTACTAGTATTTCCCCACACTACCCCCACCCTTACTACTCTGCCCCCCCACCACTACTTTAAACTACTACTGCAACTCCCAAAAAAATCCCTAAAGGGCAAATACTACTGGGAAACGTGAAAGTGCAAATTAACCCCTATTGATAAAAAAGCTTTATAGCCCTATAATCGCCATTAAAAATTTACGAAAAGTCAATTTTAAAATTTGTGCATTTTGAAGTTTTTTGCCGGGTTTCATAACACCTTCCCTTTTAATGATTTTTTTCAGATGAAAAACATCGAAATTTTGAACAAAGAGGCTGACTAAAATTTTTAAAAAGGAAAATTTTCTTTTGCCTAAGTCTTATAAAAGGGGGAAACTGTAAAAAAAAGGGCCCCTTTAAATTTTTCATTTTAGGTCGATAAAAAAAGGACAAGAAAGATAAACTACATTCAAATTTTTTCCCCAAAAAAAGGGAACTTGGGTACTTTTGGTGGAGATACTCCAAGTCTTAATCTAATCCAATTATTCGGGCCCAAGGTTTTAAACTTATCAGAAAAGGGGGATAGTGCAATTTCCCACCTTAAACTTTTCTAAAGAATTAAAAAACGTTAAACTTTGCGATTTTCCCTGGGGACCACTTCATTTAAATCCGTTGATAAGGGAGTTTTTAGCGTAGGGGATAAATTTTTTTTATGTTTCCCCTCCTTGTTTTTCCACACCTCCCCCCAAACCCATGCCTAAAAAAGGGAAAAAAACAATTTTTGAACCCCAAATGTTTTTTATTAAAAATTATGAAAAAGTAGCAAAAATTTTATAAATTTGTAGGGTAAACGAGGACGGGCATTTGCAGCATTTTTTAACCAGTATTTAATAGTCCGATTGGAAATTGACTTCCCCAATGGGGTTAACGCCCACCCCCCCATAAACCATCAATTTTGTTTTCAAACCCGCAACTTTTAAAGGAACTTTTCAATGCAAAGAAAAGAATTTTTTTTCCAAAATATAAACATTGTTCGTTAGACCCCCACCCACACCATAATAATTTTGGGCAGGAGCTGGGCATCAAACAGTTTGAACAATATTGTCACGTGGGTGATGTCCCCGGTGGAAATTTGTTAAAAGGGAAACGCTTTGTTTCCAACCCCCACTCAACCGGCGCAAACCAAAAACAAACATAAAATTCAAACAGGGAAAAACAGTAAAAAAAAAAACTGAAACTTTACTGTCACAAAAAAAAAAAAGATTTCCAACATGTTTACATACATATAAAAGGGAACGGTCTACTTTTTAAACTTAAAAAGGGGATGTAAAAAAAGGGAAAAGGGACACACACACCCGGGGGTACACAAAACCCACACACACGCACTCACACACACACCACACACATAAAAAATTTTTTAATTTCAAACTCCTCTCCACTAACAGCACGCCCGGGCCGGATTCTGGGGGGGGGCCCAGGGGGTAGGTAACCAAAAAATTCAACAAAGGGGGCAAGAAAGCTTAAAAAAAAACGGGAAGGCTCCCAAAAAACCTGACCCCCTCAAAAATTAAAAAATAGGGATAAACCGGGTTTCCCAAAGATACAAATAAAGGGGCAACAACCGGGGGGATAGACAGGTTTAACGGTTGGGAAGGAAAAATTTTAGCACTGAAAATTTAGATAAGAAAGGGCCCAAAAACAAAGGGGAGCGTTTTGGGGCAATCCCTTTAAAATGGGGTAAAAACGGGGAAGTTCAACTGCAAAGGGGCGAAAAACAAACATCCAACATTATTTCACTTCTTTTTTTTTTAAACCTAACAGACAAAGGGGCATTTTCATCACAGAAAAAATTGAAAAACCAACAGGGTTTAAACTTACGACATAGATAAATTTGGAACCCGCACAAAAAAAAAAAACCGCACCATACAGCGGGGGACAACCCTGGAAAGCAAGTATATGTGGAAATGCCCAACACAAAATTCATGTCAGGCAAACAGACCTATAATAAAAATGATACAGCGCTCTGCTGAAAAAACTAAATTTAACCCCTGCCCTTTTAAATCTCTGCAATAAAACGTAAAACCCAACTTACGGACCCCCCCCCCAAAAAGCCTAAAAACTGGACAGTCCTGGCGGGCCCCACGAAGGGGAAAGCGGGGTCTGTCCTTTTGGATCCCACCAGACGGGATAGCGCCCTTTTCCCCCTTCCCAAGGAGATACGGGACACAAAAAGAGCCCAACAAGGTCCGAGGGGGAAGGTGAAAAAACACTCCAGTCGGCACACGGGTGTGCGGCCGCCCAACACCTGTACACAACAGGTGGGATTGACACCAGCGACCCACGAAGCTGTAGTGGAAGAGAGGGGGGCCCCGGGCGCAACACAAAATGCAGGGCGGGCTGAAGGCCCCTCCCCTCCCAAAAAAGGGTGCACCAGCGGGTTGCGCCCTCGGTTCGACCCCGGGGCGAGGGGGTCCTTTGGGGGTTCCCGGAGGGGGCGAGAGGGGGAAGGGCGAAGCCCGGGGAGGGAAAGGGAGGGATGTGGGGGCGAAGCAAAAAAGGGGGTATTGGGGTTAAAGCCGTGGTCGCAGCAGCAGCTGCGGTACCGTGGCGGAAAACAGCAAAAACCCCGGAAGGGCGCGAGACCCGCACAGTTTAAAAGGTCAGCGGCAGCAGCAGCGGCGCACAGGTGGGTCACCCAACTGGTGGGGAAGGGAAAACCAACAAGAGAAGAACAGAAGTGGAAGAGGGAAGTAGAACAAGAACAAGTTCCTTTAAGAAGAAGTGTAGAAGAAGAAGTCCTGGAAAACCCCCAAAAAGGGGGTTTTTTCCCATATAAAAGGTGCAAACCCAAAACCCCGTAAGCAACCCCCCATTACGAGAGTAAAAAGGACAGGCCCGGGCAAGCGTTTTTGCTAATTTCAGTTCTCAAATAAAAATTAAAAAATTTTTCCCCCCGGTTCAACTTTTTGTCTACAAAATATTTCCAATAAACGTTTCACAACCTTTTTATGTAAAACACCCCGGGTTTGGGCTCTGAGTAAAAAAAAAAACGTTCATCCCCCCTGGGGACAACTTTTTTTCCCCTTTCCCAAGGGGCCGGAAGCAAAACACGCCACATAAATTTTAGGGGCGCCTAAATATTTCCCAGGAATGACAACAAAAAGGGTAAAAAAAAAAAAACCCCAAGTCCTGAACCCCACCTTTTAACAAGTGAGGGAAAACTTAACACACAAAACCCCGGGGGCAAGACATGCCCCCCGGAAATGGGGTACAGGCACGCGACAAACACACAGAACAAAACCAACACTACATATTTGGAGGGGAAAATAAATAACACCCCCTCTACTGCTGTAAAATGAAAAATAAAATGGCCTAGAAAAAAGGGAAAATTTTAAATTTTTGGGGAAAAAACCAAAAGGTAAAATGAAAAACAAAAAAATAAAACTCAAACACAACAAAAAAAATTTATTGAAAGAATTAAAGTAAAAGCTGGGGGGAAAAACCAATTCTTTAAATAGATTTGGAAATAAATAAATAATAAAAGAAAAATAAATATAACCCTAACTACGGTAGGGACTCCCCCAACTAGACTTGTAAAAAGGGACCCCCTTTGGGGACCCGGGAATGAAAAGCCCTGCACGCCCGTACCCCCCGGTCAGGGCCTAAAAGTTTTAAAAAAAAAAACAGGCTTCTGCCTCTAAGTAAAACAGGGTTCACGACTGCGATAGGGGATAACGGGAAATTTAAAAAAAAAAAAGCTAAAACAAGACACAGCACTCCTATGGAGTCCCAATAGTTTGGTTCAACCCAAAGGTAAAAACCTAGCCAAGAGCCCGGGATATGGATCCCAAAAGAAAATAATGCAACGCATTTTCCCCTCAAAGGCGAAACGAGGGGGCCCCCCGGGGATAGGGTTTCCCCAAAAAAATTACAGTTACAAAAACACCCCTCCCAATGCATAAGGTTTGCACGACACGTTATTTTTCCCCCCCACTCTCCCCAAACCCCCAATCTCGACTCCCCTCCGTGGGTTTTTTAAAAAAAAACTCATTCGCGGGTGAGGGGAGGCGCACCCCAACCCACTTTAAACCCCACGTGCAACCCGAGTCCACAGGGGAAAACACATGACAAGGGGCAGGGGGAAGGTGGGCCGCAGAGAGTTAAAAGCTAAAATAAAACTCGTTTTTTTTTTCACAGGGACACCGGTTTAAAGGGTTTCTTTTTAACAAAACAAACCCCCCCTTACACAAATTCTTCCCTCTAAAAAAAGGCCCTTTGAACAGACATTGGGAAAAAACCCATCAGTGCGTGACAAAACCCCCCACCTAAAAAGCTGGTACAATGGGGGCCCCAAAGCTCCCCAACATGTCCCATTTTCAAAGGGTTTCTTGAAAAGGTAAAAAAAAAAAACCCACCACAAACTCGGTCTGTGATCACATTTTCAGCAAAATGCCCGGGCAGCCCCGAAAAAACAGGAAAACACCTACGCCCTCCTCCTATTTAGAAAATCCGCCTCTACAGGGTCCTTCCCAGGCAATTTTGGAGCTTGTTAGCATGGAGGGAAAGGGGGAAGAGCACCTCATCCCCGGGTTCCGAACCCACCGTTCACGACCCTTTCTTAAAAAAGATCCTTTTTTTCCCCCCTCCTGAGCTCGCTTGAGATGAGTTTAAGGGCCATTCGCAGGTCTCTCAATCCTGTTCCTAAAGTCAAGAAACATATGCGACTTCTGTCTGTTTTTCCCTCCTCCGCCTTTTGGGGCCCCCATGTTCTTCAAAACGACATTGGCCCCCTTACCGTTTTCCCCCCGTACAACAAATTTTAAAAGGGAAAAACGCATGGGGCTCCTGGGCACCCTTTCCGGGAAGCAAAGAGGGAAAACCCGGGATTACTACCCACTCCTTCGGGGTTTCTCTTTTTCAGGGCGGGTTCAAATTGTTTCAGTGTGGGGATTAAAAAGGGTTTGACCAACCGTTTGCTTTTCGCATGATAGGGGGTCGGGGTCAAACCCAAAGAAAGTTGAGTAAGCGGAAGAAAACCCCCGTGCATGACCCCCGACATAAATTGTGTCCCTTGGGCGAAAGTACTTGGCTGGAAATTTCCCGTCCGGTCCACTTTCCCCAGAGTGCTTTTGCGACAGTTTTGGGGCATCTATGGAATTCAAGAAAAGCTTTGGGGGATCTCGTGGCATTTAAACCACCATGACGAGGGGTTACCGATGTCCCGAAAATGAGGCTGGATGATGGCCCCCCTAAGTCCACCCCCTACCTTAGAGAAAAGGGTCGTACAATGGCCCCTTTTTCCCAAGAGGAACTCTTGTGTTATAGCCTTTGGGGGTTTTTCGTTGGCACAAAGTCACAAGAGGGGCCCAAAACGGGCGCACATCTTTCTCCATGCCAGCCCAGTAGAATTCCCTTTCCTGATCCCTCGAGTGTCTTCTTGAACCCCCAAATGTCCACCATGGGGGGAAACCCGGGCCCAACTGTAGAGGCCTTGTCGCGGAGAGTGCAGGCCAACCAAAATGTTCGACTTTTGGTTTTTTCCCCCAAAAGTTCGCTTAAGAACCCCTTCCTCTGGAAAAAAAGTCCCGGGCCCCTTTCCCCCGCCGAACGGGGGGGCTTCCCCAATTCTTCCGCCCCCGATTGAGGGGAAAGGGTCACGTTGGGTTAGATCCTTTAACCTTTTCGGGGGTCACCCCGCCACGCCTCCATCTTGAGTGGCTTCAATAGGTTTTTGGGGGCTCTTGCTTTTTTGTTGGGCACGAGTGGGCCATCCTTGCACAGGCTTGAAGAGGAAGGGCATGGGGATGTCCCAATTGGGCCCATCCTCGAAACTTTACCCGGACCTATCACAAGGGGTATCTGGGTTGTCCCCCGGCCGATCGCCCCCCAAACCCTGCCCCCAAAGTATGCGTTGGGGCATACATCCAAACATTTGGGGCCCCTTGGACTTGAATCCTTCCCAATACCCACCCCACACATGGGGCCCGTTTTAGGGATCAGCAGGGGTCAACTCTGTCAACAAAGATTGTGATGCGCCAGAATCCCAATTGGGATCAAAGGGCACCACCCTGAACCACGGATGCGGAAAGTGGGGGCTCTGGTTTTGCCTGACAGGGGTGATGCCCGTGTGCCCCCAGACCCTGATCCAGCCTCCCAAATTGAACGGCTGCTTTTAAACTTGGGGGACACAATTTTTCAAGTGCCAGTAGATCCCAAATGAAAAAACCGTCTTTTTACTTTGGGGGGCCCTGTTTTCCTTTACCGCTGTAAGTTTTAATACGGAACCGCAGGGGCCCCGGGGGGGTCCCTCAGAGGGTTGGGACTCTTTTTGGTCTAGCGTCAGAATGAAAAAACCCCGGGGTCCGCAAAAGCCCTTTGGGAATGGTTTTGCCCCCTTTGGGAAAATGCAGGGCGGGGTTCTCCCAGTTTGGGTTCAAAGGCCCAAAGCCCTTGCTCAGCTGCTCCAGTAGGACTGCATCCCGTATGGGGAATCCTGGGCATCCACCCAATAGTTTTAACTTTTTCCTTAAACGTTCCCCCAAAAAGGGGGAAGGTTTCCCTCTCGGGCCCCTTTTTCATAGTCCCAAAAACCCACGACGGGAGGACCTGGCGCAAGTGGGGCCGTTTGCGAAGGGGAGCTTTGAGACCTCTTAAGGGAAAAGGGGGGAAGGGAAAAATTTTTCCAAAGCCTCCTTTCCTTTCCCTGGAGACCCCCAAATTTAGGGATACTGGGCCTTTTTACCATCAGTCATGCCAAAAGGGTCTAAACCCAAAACCCGAAGTGTTCCAAAGGGAAACTCTAAGGGGGCTTTTTCCCCCGGTTTAAAAAAAAGGGATCCGGGGGGCTGAAAACCCCAATTCCCCTTTCGTCCCGGGGGTTTCTCCCTCCCCCTCCCCCAAAGGGCAAGCTCTTGGACTTCAAAGCCTGATGCTACAGAGGACATTGCTCCCGTCCGGGGTCGCTCCAGGTTTTGTCTGTCTAACCCTAAATTTTTTCAGCCTCTTTCTCTCTCTCCTGCTTTTCGGGGGTTTCTCTCTCTCTTCTCTTTTTCCCCCTGCCTAATCCCCCGCACCTCCCTTTACGCCCTCCCCCTTTTAATTCCTCCTCGTTCTCCTACGGCCTCTTCACCCCTTTTGTTTCCTCTCCCCACCTCCTACGTGCCTCCCACGCCTCTCAGGGTTTTTTTCCCTCCCTCTCCTACGGGCCCCTTTACCCCTCCCTAGCTTCTTCTCGGGGGTTTTCCTCTTCCCTCTCTGCTATCGCAACTCCTCTCCCACTTTTTGGCCCCCCCTGCTCCTCTCTCCCCCATTTTTCCGAACCCCCTCCTATTTCCTTTCCCCCCTAAGTGATTCCCCCCTCTCTCTCACCCTCCCACGTGGCCTCAGAGGTGCCCTAATGTCAAAGGGAAAGGGTATCCACGATCGGGGCGAAAGGGGGGGTTGGTTTGGGGAAGGGGAGGGCCAAAGGTTGGGGGGGTAGACCCGGGGGGATGTGGAAACAAATGGGCGGGGGTTTTTCCGGGCTCCCCCGGAGTAGTTAACCCGAATGAAAGGAGGTAAAACGACCGCCGACACGGGGGTTACCTCCCCGGGGGGCGTCGACATCGTGGTTTTTAACAGTGGTCGTCACACTCCCTGGGAGGCGAAAGGGAAAAAAGCTCTCCAAGAACTTTTCCCCCGACCGAAATGCGGGAGGGAAAGACAGATCGAGTCACTTCCCATCAGATCCCCTGTTTTTGGGGGGCCCCCATTGAACTCGGAAAATAATTTCCGGGAAAAGGGTACAACCCTTGCACTACAAAAGCGACGAGCAGAAAACACACAAACTTGTTTACGCGCGAGTCACATAGCTCGCAACCCAAAGGAACCCCAAAACAATTTAGATCAATGCCGGGAAAACTAAAAACAAAATCCAATCAAGAAATGAACTCTAGCAACAACCCAAACGGTAGGCACTGGGTTTTTACCGGGACCCAAGTAAATTTCCCCCCCACGGTCGGACGTCGGCAAAAGAATTTTTCAACCCTAGCCTAGCCCCCAACTCAAAGGAAAAGGAAACATCAACAATAATCAAAATACAAAAAATGGGAACCAGTAACGTCCTCAACCTTGGAACCCAAATGCACCAAGACCTGTTTACAAAAAAATAAACACTCCCCTGGGATCACCAAAGTCCTTCCCCAATGTTTTCTGAGAAACACCCCACTGAACCCGCTCTGAGCAGTAACAACCCCCCGAGGCAATTTAAACCCTTAAAACGGTATATCTCTTCACACACAAGATATTTTCCCACATTCAAAAAACACATTTATGAAACACTCCTAACGCACCCTTTACACGATCATAAAGTGTACCCTTTCGAATTCCTAACAATACAACCAGCCAAAAAAAACACAACTAACCAACTTTCCCCTCCAAAAAAAAACATTTTTGGCCGGTTTACCAAAGAAGGGAAAAAACTGACACCTTCACCACACGCGACAGATTCAACGTAGGACGAGGCCAAATCTAACGGGTGGGAAGTTTTTTCCCCGGTCAGGGGCCTCACGGGGAAATAAAACCTAACAAAAACTTTTCAAAAGGGGAAAAATTTAAAAAACACAATAAAGGGGTTCCATCCCCCCTCCAAAAAGTTTCCCCCCCCTAAAGCTAGGGGGAACCCCCCCAACCCCCCCACAGCCTATTTAGTATACACAAACCAAACACAAACACAAAGCCCAAAAAAAACAAACACAAAAGGCACGCAAAAAAGGGCAAGGGAAAAGGGCACAGCATCCCCGGGCGAGCCCCCCTAAATTTTCCTTGGGGGGTTTCACGTGGGAATTTTTCAAGGGGAAAAGCTAGCTTTAATTCCCCAAATCAACCCGCTAACCACACAAAAAACCCCAAAAAAAAAACACGGAAAAAAACGAGTACAAAAAAAACTGAAACTTTAAATGCACAAAAAAAAACAGATGTTCACCCAAAATGTTTACATACTAAATAAGGACGGGGGCTACCTTATAACTTTTAAAAGGGGGTTTAAAAAAATGGGAAAGGGAAAACACACACCCACGCGTACACACACCCCCACACACGCACTCACACACACACACAAAACACATACAAAAATAATCGAATCTCTCTCCACAACAAGCACGCCCTGGCCGGGTTCTGGGTGGGGGCCCGGGGGTAGGGGAAGCCCAAAAAAAAATCGAAGGGGAAGCAAGCTTAAAAAAAAACCGGGAAAGCTTGCCCAAAAAATGATCCCCCGAAAAATTTAAAAAAGGGGTGACCAGGGTTGCCAAGATCAAACAAGGGGAACAACCTGTGGGATGAGACGGGTTTTCGGTTCGGAAGGAAAATTTTTACACGGGGTAATTAAATAAGCAAGGGGCCCAAAAAAAAGGGGGGCGTCTTGGGGAATACCCTTTAAAAGGGGGAATATAAATGGGAAGTTCAACTGCTAAGGGGGGAACAACTCCCCCCATTTTCACTCTTTTTTAAAAACCCAACAGACAAAGGGGCAGTTCATCACAGAAAATTTATAAACCCAAAGGGATGGGTTTTAAAATTTACGACATAGTTTAAACGGAAAACCCCGCACAAGAAAAAAAAAACCCCACCATACAGCGGGGGGACAACCCGGGGAAAACAAGTATATGTGGAAATGCCCCAAAACAACATTCATGCAGGCAAAAATGCTATAATAGAATGAACAGCGCCTGCTGAAAAAAACTGATTTAAAGCCTACCTTTTTCTCTGCAATTTAAAAAGTGGGTGCCCGACTTTCGGAAACCCATCCCCCCAAAGCCCAACCCCGGGGGCCCGTCCTTGCGGTCCCCGGCCCCAAAAAAGAGAGGCGGGCCTGTCCGTCGGGAAAGCACACCCCCACGGGATAGCCGGGCCTTTTTCCTTCCCCCAAAGGGGATCAGTTTCACACAAAAGACCACGAAGGGCCGGGTGGGGGAAGGTGAAATACACCCCCAGTCAGGCACAAAAAAGGGGTGGCGGGGCCCTCCCCAAAACCTGACACAACATTTGGGCAGGGGGACACCCCGCGACCCAGGAAGCTGTAGTGGTAGAGATGGGGTCCCGGCGAAAAACAAAATGCAAGGGGGGCAGCTTTAAGGTTTCCTTTTCCCCCCCAAAGATGGTTTACGGCCCGCAAAAGGGGCGCCCCCGTTCCGAAACCCCGGGGGGGCGAGGAGTCCTTGCCCTTTTTTCCCGGGGGAGGGGCGGGGGGAAGGGGGGAAAGGGGTGAAGACCGGGAAAAGGGAAAAGGGGGGGATGATGGGGCAAGCAGAAGATGGGGGGAGTTGGGTCAAAACCGTGGTCCCCAGCAAGGGAGGGTGCGGGAAAACCCGGGGGCGGCAACACAGAAAAAGGAAAGGGGCGAGACCCGCACAGATCAAGGCAGCGCAGCAGCAGCGCGCACAGGTAGGTCCCCGCCCCCTGGTTAGGGGGAAGGGGAAAACCAACCCAAAAGGAAGAACAGAAGTGGAAACAAGTAAACAAGAAAAGTTTTCCTTTTTAAAAAGAAGGGAAAGAAAAGTCCCCGGAAAAACACAAAAGATGGTTTTCCCCTATAAAATGGTGCAAAGCAAAAAACCCGTAAACAACATCCAGTCAGAGATAACAAAGGGAAAAGGGACTGGCAGAAACGCTTTCTAATTTTTATTCTTTAAAAGAATTAAATACATTTCCCCCCCGGTTTTAAAACATTTTGTCCCACATACATTTTTTCCAAAAAAACTTTACCCAAACCCTTTATTCAAACCCCCCGGGGTGGGGGCTTAGTAAAAAAAAAAACGAATCATCTCCCCCCGGGGCAACTCTTTTTTTCCCTTACCAAAAGGCCGGAAGCTTTTAAAAGCGCCCCCATAAAAAATTAGGGGGGCTCTAAAAAATTTTCAGGAATGACAACAAAAAGTAAGAAAAAAAACCCAAGGCCCGAAAACACGCATTTTTCAAGTGACCCACACTTAAAAAAAACAAAACACGGGGCAAGGGCATACCCGGGAAAGTGGTACAGGCACGCGACAACACACAGAAAAAAACAACAAATACATATTTGGGGGGGAAAATTTAATAACACCTCTTTCTGCTGTAAAAGAAAAATAAAAGGGCCCAGAATTAAAAGGAAATTAAAAGTTGGTAAAACGAAAAAGGGAATATGATAAACGAAAATAATACTCCCAAAAACAAAAAAATAAAATTGAAAGAAATTGGGAAAAGCTGGGAGGAAAAACCCAAATTTTTTAAAAAAGATTTGAAAAAAATAAAAATAAAAAAAAAAATTTAAAAATAACTAACTAAAGGGTATGTACCACCCAAATAAAACCCTTTGAAAGGGGGCTCCTTTAGGAGCCGAATAGTAAACCTGCCAAAGGCTCGTAACCCCGGTCAGGCCTAAAAGTTTGAAAAAAAAAACAGGCTTCTGCTCTAAGTGAATCAGGGATTCACCCATCGATTTTGGATCACAGGAAAACAACAAAAAGCTAGCCCAAAACGGGCAGCACCCCCCCCCTTCCCCCCTTAAAAGGGGGTACAAAAGTTTGGTTTTACCCAAAGGTAAAAACCCCGATGCCCAAAAGCCCGAATATACTCCAAAAAAAAATAAGGGAACGGGAGTTTCCCCCCCAAAGGGGAAACGATGGGGCTCCCCGAGGGATATGGGTCCCTCACAAAAATACAGTTTCAAAAACACTCTGCATGCAAAAGGCTTGCACAAAACTTATCTTTCCTCCCCCACTCTCCCCAACCCAAAACTCGACTTTCCTCCGTCGGTTAAAAAAAAACTCATTCGCAGGGGAGAGGACTCACCTCAACCCACGTTCAACCCCCCCGGCAACCCGAGTCCACACGGGAAAACACATGACAAAGCAGGATGGAAGGTGGGCCGCAGAGAGTTTAAAAGCTAAAATAAAACTCGTTTTTTTTTTTTAAAGGGGCACATGACACTCCCGCTTAAGGTTACATTTTTTTAAAAAACTAACCCCCTTAAAAAATATTTTCCCTCTGGACAAAACGGGCCCTTTAACATGACAGTTGGGAAAAAACAAAGCAGTGCGTGACAAATAAAAACTGGGGACTTTTCACCTAGAGACCATAGAAGCCTGAAAATTGTATCACTTGCTTTAGCCTTGCTAGCCATATCGAAAACTGTGCGTAAAGGGCAACCTTGTAGAAAGGGAAAAATTTTCCCAGGGGCGTATTATTCCCCCACAAATCCTTGGAATGCCCCCCCCTTTCAAAAAAAATTTCTTTTTTATCGAAAATTTTAAACCCCCCTTTTAAAAAACCACTTTATTGTTTTTTTTCTTTAATTTAAAATTAAACCAAGCCTTTTGCCATATCGTGTAAAAATAATTTTAAAATTTTTTTGAAGCCCCACAACAGAGTCGGGGAAAAAAAATTTGTCAAACGGGAAAAACAAATTACCAAATTCTAAGAAATCTGGGAAGACTAAGCCCCTGTTTTTTCCCTTTTTTATTTTCAAAAACGAGACACTGCAGGCGGAAATCTAAACAAAACTTTAAAAAAATGTTTTGCGAACCCGGGCCCCAAAAACGTAGACAAAAAAGTCACAAGACAAAACCCCAAAAAGCGTTTTTGACCTCTTAGTCTTCCCCGGGGGATGCATAAACCCAATAAAAAAAACGAAAATTCACTTGGTTGGGAACGTTTAGACGCTTGGGTTAACGCCTTCTTCCCTTTCGCTGAACCCCCAAGGGATCTGAAGCATCAAAGCTAAATGAAATTTCGTTTTTTTTATTCGTTTAAAGCATCACCCGACGAAGACCTAAAGGGCGAAACCGTTGTGTTTTTGGGCTTTGACTTCGTTTGGGCCACGTTCTCTGGGCGGTTCGCCCAAAAATTTTTAAGATTTTTTTCCCCTTTTTTTAATTATTCCTTTTGCCCAACTCATTAAAGAATTGGAAACAGAAATGGACTGGCAAAATTTTCCCCCTTTCTTTTAACCCAAATTGGGGAGCTAAAAGCTTCACCTTTAAACGTTGCCATTTCTTTAATCTTGGGTTTGACTTTCATCAACTTTCTAAAAAAGCTCGTTTCTTTTCCACAATTCCTTTTTTCTTCAAAAAAACCATAAAGTATTCGTATAACCGGCAAAATTTTTTAAAAATTTTAATAAAACAACATACAGTTTCTTATCAATAGTAATTGGTTTTTTAATGAAAAGATAAAGTAAATATAGGGCAATGAAATAAAATTTTTCCAAACCAGCTTTAATTATTGATAACGTTATTTTCCCCTACCCCCCTTTGTAGCCTAGCGTTTGTATAGGCGTAAATTTTTTCGGGAGAGTTCATTTTGGGAAATTCCCCTTAGTTTATCTGGTTTAAAATTTTGTCACCAAATTTTTTAAAAGTGGTGGAAAATTTTTTTGCTTCTGTCCACTGTAAAGGATACTTTCCCAAAAAAAATAAGACATTTTAATAAAAAAACTAAAAGGGGGCAAAAGTAAAAAATCGGTTTTTAAAAATTTTTCCCCCAAAAATTCCCTCGGGCCCGCCGCTTTTTCCCTTCCTCAAGGAGCGGACAGCTCGTAAAACCTCAGATTCAGTGATTTCGCATTCCAAACCGGTTTAAAATGATTAAAATTGGGATTAAATCGCTGGGACCCCCTTTTTTTTTTTTAGGGGGGCTTTTTTCAGTTTTTTTATATCAGACTGAAAACATCACAAAAAAGGTTTTTACCAGTCTTCTTTTAGAAAAGCATTTTTAGCAGGTTTCCCTTTTACATACAGGGCTAATTATTCCCAAACCAGAAGAGGGGTTGGGTATTTTTAAATTTAGAATTTTTAAAAAAATTTCCCTTTCCGATGTTTTTTTTCGTTTATATTCTAATACCCTTTTGTAACTCTACGGGTTTTTGGGTTTTAAACTGCCTAAACCCTCTTTTTTGTCAAATTTTCAAATTTTTAATGTCTTCCCATATCCCCTTTCTTGGGAACACAATATTAAATGTCCGCAGATGTTCTTTAGCCCTTTGGGGCTCCGGCATTTTTTCAAACCACCATTTGATTTTCTTTTTCCAAATGCAATAGTTTTCCCTTTATAAAATTGACTACAGAAAAGTAACGCACATTTACTACAGAAAGTAACCCCATCATTAAAAAGTCAAAAGGGTTTGTTTTTCGTCACGGGGAACACCCAAAAGTAAATATTTTCTAAGCGGACTCGAAATCGTCCGATTCAAAATTTTTTCTAAACTCTGCAATTTTACCCTTCCCTCCCCGTTAATTTCCAAAAGCTCGAATTTTTTTTGGTAAAGTAAACATTAGGGGCCGCTAAATTGGGGATTCAAATGACTTCTTCAGGCATAAAGTTTTTAAATCTATTCCTGGGGTGACAAAAAAAAGAAAACACAGTCACTAATTTTAAAACCGGAGAGAGAGAGAGAGAGAGAGAGAGAGAGAGAGAGAGAAAGAGAGAAGAGAGAGAAGAGGAGAGAAAAGAGAGAGAGAGAAAAAAAGAAACAGACAGACAACAGACAGACAGACAAAACGAAAAACCAACACAGGGGGTGCGTCGCAATGTATGATTTTTTTTGGTGATTTTTTCCCGCTTCAGTGTCGTGGCTTTAGCCACAGTGCTGCTGAGACACCCTATTCTCTGGGTGAATTCCAATGCGTTTTACAGGCAACACATTTCTTGGGGGGGGGTTTTCCCCTGGTTCTTTTGATAACATCATGCTCTCTTTTGGGGGGAAAAAAAAAAATTGGACCTGTCCTTAAAACCCTTAACCTCTCTCTCTCTCTCTCTCTCTCTCCCCTTTTCTCCTCTCTCTCCTCCTCTCCTCCCTCTCCTCTCTCTCTCTGAGTTCATTTTTTTCTTTTTTTACCCCTCCAAACCCCTTTCTTTTCTCCTTCCCCCCGTTTCCCCCTCTCTCTCTTTTCTTTTCATTTTTCTCTCTCTCTTTACTCTCTCCCCCCTCCTTCTCTCTTTCTCTCTCTCTCTTTTCCCCCTCTCTCTCCCCTCTCCTCTCTCTCCCCCATTACCAAAATAAATTATGAAAATTTTCCTCTTTAAACTCTTTTTATTTATAAATGATTAAAAATTAATTATTAATTTTTCCCCCGCCAACAACGTTTTTTTTTTAAACACCTATATGTTTTTTATTTAAACTTAGTAAAAAAGGGACCTGACGGGACGTTTTCAAAATCGAGATGTCATTGGGAAATTTTTGGGGGCTTTTATATATTCCGATTGCAAACGTGTAGCGGCATGCTTCAAAACACAAAAAACGCACGGGTTGATAAAACTACTTTTAACCCCAAAAAATAAATTTTTTTTTTAAAAACTTTTAAATCTGGTAACCGCCCAAAAATGAACAAACCAATCACAAAGAAGAAAATAACGCATTTTGAAAACCCCTCAGGTCTGCTTCAAGCAAAAAAAACAACCCAAACAGAACCCAAAGAAAATGAAGAACGACGATCACTTATCCAGGAAGAGGGGTGCAAACCAATCAAAGCATGTTTTCTTGTCAATCCCCGTCACGCTTTAAAATTGTTGCTGTGTACTTACTATTCAGGCTTCCCACTTCTTCTTCCACACGCCTTTTTAAAGTCATTCAAATCAAGAAGAGAAACCCAATCAAAAAAAAAATGTAAGACACCCCCGGGGGCAGCCGCCTGGAAATGGAGCTGCTGGCAGCTACATTTTTCCTTTCCCGACAGGGGCTGTCTGTACCCCCAAAATGCAGTTTTGTGTTCGTCTAGGCCATAGCATCAAATGGGGGGAAAATGCCCACTTCAAATTTTTGAACATAAGGCTATTTAAAAACGGCAGTGCCTGATCTTTTGTTAGCGGTGTAATTTAGAGTGTGCCGCTTGGTAATCCCAAAATCGGGCCAAAGGTTTCCCTCACTGGGAAAGGGAAAATTTCTAATTTAAAACATCCTTCTCGTGGTTTTTCTTTAAAGGGTAGTGATTACAACCGTTTCTTTGTCTTTTCTAAAGGCCCTTGGGAACGCTTGGGGATTACTCTCCCTCGCTTTGCATTAAACATTTTTTTTTCTTTCGTTTGCGTGTTGTTATGGGCAGGAATAACGTGCTTCTCTGATCCATTCTTTGGGTTTTTGGATGGGGGTTACCCAAAAGGGTTGAACTTTTCTGCTGCGGCATCTCCTCTCACAGGAAAGCTAAATGTCCAAACCCGCTTCTTTTACACACTGTGGGTCTGGGGGTTTAAAGTCGATCAAGTGATGGGGGCAAAGCACTCGGTCATGAGGGTTTTCAAAGGGACTGGTTTATGATTTCTGAGACAAGCTGTTTTATCCCTCCTCAATGTGAAGGGGGAGGGGGGGGGGTGGCAACTGTACAATTGGGTAATTTTTTTGAAAGATCCTTTCCCGGAACGGCACTTCCCCAAAAAAAATTTGTATTTTTTGTTTGTGCAGGCCCTTTTCCCCTGGATGTGGAATTTGGGTTTTGGCCCGTTTTAAAGTTCGAGGTGAAAAAGAAGTAGGGGTCATTACATTCGTTTTTTTGAGTTTTGGGGTGTAATTTCTTGTGTCTGTTGATGTTTAAGTGCAATGAGGGAGGTTTTCAATTTCATTCGTTTTTTGAGCTGGGGGGTACTGATTGTGGTTTTGTTGAGTTTGAGGTGACAGGGGGTAAGTGTCATTAAAATTTGGTTTCCCGAGTTTTGGATTGTTTTGACTGTGTCTGTTGACGTTTGAGGTAAAAACGAATAGGTGTCAATTTCATTCGTTTTTTTAAGGGGGGGGGGTTTTAGAGAATGAACGTCCCCTGGGACTTTAAAAAAAAAATTTTTTTTTCATTTCCTTTTTTTTTGATTAACATGTTTTCCCTCCCTCACCTAGGGCCTAGTTCTTTTAATGACTAAGATCCCCCCCAAAACCATGCCCCGTTTCCGTTCTGTTTATGGGTAAAATTCCCCCTTCACCCGCCCCACACGGATTGCTGGTTGCATACACGGCACCCTTTGGTTTTGCCTGTAAATGCTTTTAGGGCCCCCTTATTTTTTTAAGCCATTTTTTCCCTGCAACAAGGGAAAAAACAATTTGCCCTTGAAACCATTTAATGCCTTCCCCCAATTTTTCGCAACAACAAAAAGCGAGCAGTCGAATATGCCCCTCCCTGAGTTGGTGCAATAAAATGTGGGAGTGGTGGGGGCCTTGCTGTTGCGTTTTATCATACTGTTAGTGACTGCGTCAATGTAAAACACGCTCTAACAAAACCAAAACCCTTTTAAACACCAAAATCAAATGCAGGCAGTTTCTGCCAATTTGGATCGCAGTGGGCTAATCTTGGGATAAAACTAAAACATTATCCTTTCGTAACCCAAACCAAAGGCAGCAAAAGGCGACGGGCCCCGTTTCGTTAAAGCAAAAAAAAACCAAAGCTTGCAGATGATGCAATTTAACCAGACTTCCCCCTTTAAAAAACTGTAAAGAAAAAAAAAAGCAGGGCCAAAAAATAGACATCCGTGCCAGACTTTCTGCCCATTTTTTTTTAATCAGTGCTGACATTTAATTTATGTAATTTTTCAGGGAATGGGGATCATAGTGGGAATGGGTTTTTGGGGAACAATAATAATTATCATCATCACCCTTGATAAATCTAGAGGACGCTTTTTGGGTTATAGACCGAACGCAAAACGCACGTCCCAAAATAGCTTCACGTATATGCACGTGAATTTGCCCTGGTGTTTTCAAGGGCACACGGGTCCGACTTGGAACATCCCGCTTTTCCTCACCCCCCCCAACCCTCCCAAAACCTTTCTCTTCGACTCTTTTATCCCAAAAGTCCTATCCCCGGGAAAAATTTTTTGGGTTTTCCCTCGTGAAGCCGCGCCCTGACCGGAGCCATTGAAAAAACCCCCCCTTACAGAGCAAAAACCCCGGGCCTCCTGACCGAAGCAATCTCCCTTTCCCCCCCACCCCTTCCCTGCATTACTTTTTCAATTTAAAGGGGCCGGAGAGACAACACCACCCCCCCCCCGCATGGAAAGGGCCCTTTAAATATATAAAATATAAATTTAAAATATAAATATATATATTATAAATATATAAAAAATATATATATTTATAATATAATAAAAAGTTTTTTAAAAATTTATTTTTTATAACAAATTTAAAACAGGAAATTTTAAAAAGGAATTTTAAAATCCTGTTTTTAAACCCAAAACAAAGGCCCGCTTTTTATGCCTGCCCTGCTGTTTTGCTTTTTTGACTCATATACAACACACGGCCCCTTGTATGCCTGCCGTCCCGTCTGCTTTTTTTGACCATAAAAAACACACTGGCCCCCTTGTATGCCTGCCTGTCGTCTGCTTGTTTTTACTCTTTTACAACACCCCTGGGCCCCCTTTTATGCCTCCGGGGGGGGCTGCTTGGTTTTTCTCATAAAAAACAACTGGCCCGCTTGTATTCCTTTCCCGTCTCTCGCTTTTTTGCAGAGCTAAAAAAACAGACGGGAAAAAAAACGAAATAGCCTGTACAGAAGCAAATCGATCAGTGATCCCACAAGATCATTAAAGGAGAAAAAAACACATCAGCAAAAAGGGGTTTAATCAACGTGCCCCTGTAAAAACCACCAACAAATAGTAAGGAGGGAAAGCGAGAGTGACTTCCCCTCAAAACAAATCTCCCCCCAAAAGCTCCAAAGGAGGGGGAGTAACTTTTAAAGGGGGAAAAATTGTCAAAAGGGAACACTGTATCATACAATAGAAAAGGGCCCCTAGGTCATTCATGCAGCGAAGATTGTTCCTTTACTGTATCAAAATACAAAAAAGGTTTAAACTAGGTCACTGTTAAAGGCAGCGAGGGATTGATTTCCCTTTCCCTTTTCATTCAATATAAAGGTTTAGGGTAGGGCCACTGTATGGCAAACGAAAGTAGGGTTCCTTTCCCTGTATAAAACAATATAAAGGGGCAGCTAAGGGCCTGTATGGGGGGCGATGAAATTTATTTCTTTCACTTTAACTTAAAAAATAAAAGGTCAGCGGAAGGGGGGGGCTGTAGGGGAGGGAGCACTGGTTCCTTTTTACTTTTTTTAAACAATAGAAAGGTCCCCGAGGTCACTGTAAACAACTATGCACTGGGTTTCCTTTTTCCCTCCCCAATTGCTGAGTTGTAAAAGAACATCTTTTTTTTTGGTTGCCTACTAAATACCCCTTCTTTTAAAGTTGAGAACGTGCCTGAAAAAATTTGACACAAGGCAAAATGGGTAATTTTTTGGGGGATAAAAATTACAGGCTTTTCTAAAAAATTTAACCCCCGTGACAGTGCGTATTGCTTTTACTTCTTCAAGGGGCAACTCAACATCGTCCCTCATTGTTCCCTTCCCTTTTTCTTCTTCTTCCTTGCCTTTTTTTTTGTTTTTGTTCTTTTCTTCTTTTTTTTCTTCTTCTTCTTCTTCTTCTTTTTCTTCCCTTTTTCTTTTTTCTTCTTCTTCTTCTTCTTCCTTTTTTTTTCTTCTTCTTCCTTTTTGTTTAAAATTCTATATTTTAAATCTTTTGATAATTATTTTCATAATGATAGTGAAAAAGCAAAAATAAAATACGAACACCCCAGCTCTAACAGAAGTCCCAAAACACTTTTACAAACCCGCTTTTTTTATTTCGCACATAACCCGCTTCTACAAAAATAGGCGCATACATAACTAGGAAAACTTTTAACATGCTGCGGGAAAGACAAAAGAAACCGGTTTTTTAACGTAGAAAATCTTTCCCAACTGGCAACTGGAAGGCAAGAGTTCCAAAAAAATCGAGGTGGGAAAACCTTAAAAAAATCAAACACCCCGATGATTCAGATAACTAAACGATCAATTTACCAATGATTCAGATAACTAAAAGGGTCGAACACCCCCGAAAGATTTAGATAGCTAAAAGATCAATCACCAGATGATTCAATTTTTGGGGATCATCAGGAAATTTTATGATTTTGGGGACCGAGATTGGGCAGCCCTAATTTTTGTTTTAAACCCTAATCTTTAAAATTTTTCCTTTCCCCTCTTGCTTTGACTACATCAAAATGCAGAAAAAAAGCTGTTCTTTTTCCCCATAAATTTTCCTTTTTTCTTCAAAATAGACCATAAGTATTACGTATAACCGAGTCAAAGCTTTCTTAAAGTCAATAAATACAACATACAGTTTTTATGCATAGTAATTGTATTTGAATGAAAGAGTATAATGTAAATATATGGTCAATTGTACTATAATTTTTCTTAAAGCCAGCTTGACAATTATTGATAACGTTATTTTCCTCTATCCACTTTGTTAGCCTAGCTTTTTAGTATATGGCTGTAATTTTGCTGCAGATGTTCAGTAGGGAAATTCCCCTATAGTTATCTGGTAAATTAGTGTCACCATTTTTAAAGAGTGGTTGTATTATTGCTTCTGTCCACTGTAAAGGATACTTTCCCAAAGCAAATAAGACATTGAATAAAATAACTAAAAAGGGGGGCAATAGTACAGATCGAGTTTTTAAATATTTCCCAATAATTCCATGGGGCCCTGCTGCTTTTCCATTCCTCAAGAGCGGTACAGCTGCGTACACCTCAGATTCAGTGATTTCGCATTCCAGAGTCTCTGTGTTGAAGTGATTAAAGCATTCACTCTGCTGGGACTCGTTTTTTCATTGTTAGCGTTTTCTACATTGTCTATATTTATATCAGACTGAAATACATCACAAAAATGGTTGTACCAGTCTTCTTCAGAAATAGCATTTGTAGCAGGTTTCTTATACATACAGGACTTAATTTTATTCCAAAAGCCAGAAGAGTTGTTGATATTTTCATTGAGAGATTCTAAAACTTCTTACCGATGTTGTTTTCGTTTATATTCTAATACCCTTTTGTAATCTCTACGTTTTTGGTTGTAATCTGCCCTAAACCTCTCTTCTTTGTCAACATTTTCAATATTGTTTATGTCTTCGATATCCTTACTTGTGCGAACACAATATAACTGTCGCAGATCGTGTCTGAGCTCCTTTCTGTGCTGCGGCATTCTTTGTCAAACCACACATTTGATTTTTCTTTCCCAAACTGCAATAGTTTTCTTCAACATTGACTAAAACAGTAGAAATTTGACTAGCAAAAGTCGCTCAAAAAAAGTCAAGGGATTTGTTTAGTCTCGGAACCCAAGATGTTTTTTCTAAGGGGAGCTCCGTTTTTAAATATTTTTAAAAACTCTGCAATTTTACTTCCACCCCCAGATTAATTTCCAAATGCGTACATTTTTTGGTAAAGTTCATTGGGGGGCTGCTAAATTGTATTCAATATGATTTTCGGATATTTTTTTTCTTTTTTCCTGGTTGACATGCAAAGATACACAGTCACTAAAAAACCCTAGAGAGAGGAGAGGGAGAGAGAGGAGAGAGAGAGAGAGAGAGAGAAGAGAGAAGGAGAAGAGAGAGAGAGAGGAGAAAAGGGAAAGCAGCGACAGACAACAGACAGAAGACAGAAAACCAACACGGGAGTGCGTTCTTTTTGTATGATTTTTTTTGTGGATTTTTGCCTGCTCAGTGTCGTGGTTTACCCCACAGTGCTGCTGAACTATATATGTTTTGGGGGATGAGTTCCAAGGTGTACAGGCAACACATTTTTGTTGCGTTTTCCTCTGGTTCTTTTGAAACATCATCTTTGGGGTAAATTAACAAATTGGACACTGCTTAAACCCTTATCTCTCTCTCCTCTTCCTTCTCTTCTCTCTCTCTCTCTCTCCTTCCCCTCTCCTCTTCCTCTCTGAGTTCATTTTTTCTTTCTTTAAAAACCCTCCCATCTTTTTTTTCTATCTCCTCGTTCTCTTCTCTCTCTCCTCTCTCCTCTCTCTCTCTCTCTCTCCTCTCTCCCTCCTTCTCTCTCCTCTCTCTCTCTCTCCTTTCTCTCTTTCCCAAAAAATAGTTATGAAATTCCGCTTTTAATTCTTTCTATTTAAAAATGTTTAAAATTTAATTTGATTTTCACCGCCAACAACTTTTTTTTTTTAAACCCTATATGTTTTTATTTAAACTTATAAAGGGGGTTACGGGGTCGTTACAACTCTGGATGTCTTAAATTTGTGCTTTTATAATTCGATTTCCGTGTAGCGGGATGCTTTCAAAACACAACAACGACGGGTTGATAACGTACTTTAAAAACAAAAATTTTATTTTAAAACTTTTTAACTGTGTTGCCAAACATGAAAAACCCCTCACAAGAGAAGAAACCATTTTACTCCGGTTTCTTCAAACAAAATAAAAACAATCAGAAAACGAAAGAAGAAATCGATCCCTATTCTTTGGAGAGATTTTCTGAATCAATCAAGCTGTTTTCTTGTCAATCCGTCCACGCTTAAGATATGTATGCTGTGTACTTATCTATTCAGGCTTCCTACTTCTTCGTTCACACGCTTGTAAGGGTCTTTCAAAATCAAGAAGAGAAGCCCAATCAGAAAACGAATGTAATGACACTTCGGAACAGCTGCTCTGGACTGGAGCTGCTGGCTGCTACATTTTGCACTTTCCTGACAGGGTCTGTCTGTACCTAACATGCAGTTGTGTGTTCGTCTAGGCCATAGCATCAGAATGGTGAAGATGCCAACTTCAAATTTTTGAACATATGGCTATTTAGACGGCAGTGTCCTGATCTGTTGTTAGCGTGTGTAGATTTAGAGTGTGCCGCTAGTGGTAGATCTCATAAATCTGGGTTCACAATGGTTTCGTTCACTGTAAAGCAGAGTTTCTAATTAAATCATCCTTCTCGTGGTTTTACTTAAGGATAGTGATTACACAGTTTCTTTGTCTTGCATAATGGCCATGGAATCGCTTGGGGATTACTCTCCATCGCTTTGCATTAAACATGTTGTTCTTTCGTTGTGCGTGTTTTTTATGGTCAGGAATAGACAGTGCTTCATCTGATCCATTCTTTTGCTTGTTGGATGTTGGTTACAAGATCTTGAATTTTTCTGCGGGCGGGCATCTCTCTCACAGGAAGAGCTAAATGTCAGCAGCTTCTTTTACAGCACTGATGGGTCTGGGGTTGACGTCGATCAAGTGATGGTGCAAAGCACTCGGTCATGGAGGTTATCAAAGGGACTGGTGATGAGTTTCTGAGACCAAGCTGTTGAATCCATCCTCAATGTGGAGGGGGGAGGGGGGGGGGGTGGCAACTGGTACAATTGGGTATTCTTTGACTGATCATCAGCTGGATCTGGACACTTCGAAAAACTCGCTAGTTTGTGTTTGTGCAGGCTTTCCGTTCTGGATGGTATTGGTTATGGGCTGTTATGTTCGAGGTGACAATGAAGTAGGTGTCATTACATTCGTTTTCTGAGTTCTGGGTGTGTATTGGCTTGTGTCTGTTGATGTTTGAAGTGACAATGAGGTAGGTGTCATTACATTCGTTTTCTGAGTTCTGGGTGTGTACTGATTGTGTCTGTTGATGTTTGAGGTGACAGTGAGGTAAGTGTCATTACATTCGTTTTCTGAGTTCTGGATGTGTATTGACTGTGTCTGTTGACGTTTGAGGTAACAACGAAGTTTGGTGTCATTACATTCGTTTTCAAGGGTGTGTCGCAGAGAATGAACGTCTCTGGGACTTAAAAAAAATTTTTCTTCATGCCTTTTTTCTTGATTAACATGTTCCATCCCTCACCTATGCCATAGTTCTTTTAATGACTAAGATCCATCCTTAAGCTCATGTCCTGTTCCGTTCTGTTCATGGCTACATTCCCTCCTTCAGCCCATGCCACACACGGATTGCTGGATTGCATACTCGGCACCTGTGGTGTGCCCGTAAATGCTTGTAGCCCCCGTTATTTTTCAAGCCATTTTCCATGCAACATGAAACAACAATTTTGCCATTGAAACCATTTAATGCACTTCCCTCCATTTTCGCACAACAAAGAGCGAGCAGTCGTAATATGTCATCCTGAGTTGGTGCAATAAAAATTTTTCGTGGCAGTGGTGCGGTACGTACTCTCTTTTTCCATACTTAGACTTCAATGTCAGTCAAACTTCTACGGCATATGTTTTGACTTCTATTCCTGGTCTGAATGCAATGATACACAGTCGCTCTAAATTAACCTGAGAGAGAGAGAGAGAGAGAGAGAAGAGAGAGGTGAGGTGGAGAGATGATGACAGAGAGAGAGAGAAGACGAAGAGGAGTGTGATGAGAGCGAGAGAGAGAGAGAGAGAGAGAGTGGAGAAAGAGGAGACAAGACAGACCAGACAGACTAACAGACAGTCAGACAGAAATCCAAAACAGGAGTGCGTCTGCATATGTATGATTTTTTTGTTGTATTTTTTTGCCCTGCCTTCTGTTGTGTGGCTTTAGCTCAGTGCTGCTGAGACTATTCATATGTTTGGCTATGAGTTCCAATGGCAGTTGTACAGGCAACACATTTCTTGTTTGCGTTTTCCCTATGGTCTTGTGATAAACATCATGACTCTTCTTGGGGTAAAATTAACAAATTGGACACTGTCCCTTAACGTTATCTTCTCTCTCTCCCTCCTTCTCTCTCTCTCTCTCATCCTCTCCTATCTCTCTTCTCTCTCTTCTCTTTCTCTCTTGAGTTCATTTCTTTCTTTTCTTTACACCTCCACCATTTTCTTGTCTTATCATCATCCTCGTTCTCTCTCTCGCTCTCTCTCTTCTCCTCGCTCTCCTCTCTCTCTCACTTCTCTCTCTCTCTCTCTCTCTCTCTCTCTCCTCTCTACTGTCTCTTCATTACCAATAATAGTTATGAAATTCTCGCTCTTAATCTCTGTCTCTATTTATAAATGATTAAAGTTAATTATGGATTTTCACCGCCAACTACGTTTTTTTAATCCACCTATATGTTTTTTATTTAAACTTAGTAAAAAAGGGACTGTACGGGGATCGTTACAACTCTTGAGATGTCATTGAAGTTATGTGGCTTTTATATTTTCCGATTGCAGCGGGTAGCGGCATGCTTGCAAAACAAATCGCCTCGGATTGTACACGTAAGTTAACAAACAATAATTTTATTTTAAAAACTTTTTAACTGCGTATTCCGCCAAACATGAACAATACAATCACAAGAGAAGACATAGCATTTTGACCTTCAGGTCTGCTTCAAGCAAAATAAGCAACAATCAGAACAAACGAAAATGAAGAACGATCGGATCTTATCTCATGGAAGATGAGTGCTGTATCCAATCAAAGCATGTTTTCTTGGTTCAAGCACGTCACGCTTAAGATATGTATGCTGTTGTTTTGTACTTATCTATTCAGGCTTCCTACTTCTTCGTTCACACGCTTGTAATGGTCATTCAAATCTAGAAAGAGAAGCACCAATCAGGAAAACGATGTTATGGACACCTACGGAACAGTCTGCTTCTGGGATGGAGCTGCTGGCAGATAATTTTGCACTTTCATGACAGGGTCTGTCTGTACCTAACATTGCAGTTGTGTTTTCGTATAGGCATAGCATCTGAATGGTTTGAAGATGCCAACTTCATATTTATTGAAACATTATGGCTATTTAGACGGCAGTGTCCTGATCTGTTGTTAGCGTGTGTAGATTTAGAGTGTGCCGCTAGTGGTAGATCCTCATAATCTGGGTTTCACAATGGTTTTCGTCACTGTAAAGCAGAGTTTCTAATTAAATCATCCTTCTCGTGGTTTTACTTAAGGATAGTGATTACACAGTTTCTTTGTCTTGCATATGGCCATGGAATCGCTTGGGGATTACTCTCCATCGCTTTGCATTAAACATGTTGTTCTTTCGTTGTGCGTGTTGTTATGGTCAGGAAAGACAGTGCTTCATCTGATCCATTCTTTTGCTTGTTGGATGTTGGTTACAAGATCTTGAACTTTTCTGCTGCGGGCATCTCCTCTCACAGGAAGAGCTAAATGTCAGCAGCTTCTTTTACAGCACTGATGGGTCTGGGTTGACGTCGATCAAGTGATGGTGCAAAGCACTCGGTCATGAGTTATCAAAGGGACTGGTGATGATTTCTGAGACCAAGCTGTTGATCCATCCTCAATGTGGAGGGGGGAGGGGGGGGGGTGGCAACTGGTACAATTGGTATTTCTTTGACTGATCATCAGCTGGATCTGGACACTTCGAAAAACCGCTAGTTTGTGTTTGTGCAGGCTTTCCGTTCTGGATGTGTATTGGTTATGTCTGTTTATGTTCGAGGTGACAATGAAGTAGTGTCATTACATTCGTTTTCTGAGTTCTGGGTGTGTATTGCTTGTGTCTGTTGATGTTTGAAGTGCAATGAGGTAGGTGTCATTACATTCGTTTTCTGAGTTCTGGGTGTGTACTGATTGTGTCTGTTGATGTTGAGGTGACAGTGAGGTATGTGCATTACATTCGTTTTCTGAGTTCTGGATGTGTATTGACTGTGTCTGTTGACGTTTGAGGTAACAACGAAGTAGGTGTCATTACATTCGTTTTCAGGGTGTGTCGCAGAGAATGACGTCTCTGGGACTTAAAAAAAATATTTTTTCTCATGCCTTTTTTCTTGATTAACATGTTCCATCCCTCACCTATGCCATAGTTCTTTTAATGACTAAGATCCATCCTAAGCTCATGTCCTGTTCCGTTCTGTTCATGGCTACATTCCCTCCTTCAGCCCATGCCACACACGGATTGCTGGATTGCATACACGGCACCTGTGGTGTGCCTGTAAATGCTTGTAGCCCCGTTATTTTTCAGCCATTTTCCAATGCAACATGAAACAACAATTTTGCCATTGAAACCATTTAATGCACTTTCCCTCCATTTTCGCACAACAAAGAGCGAGCAGTCGTAATATGTCATCCCTGAGTTGGTGGCAATAAAATGTGGCAGTGGTGCGGGACCTTGCTGTTGCGTTGTTATCATACTGTTAGTGACTGCGTCAATGTACGTACACGCTCTATCAAAACACCTTTAATCATCAATATCACTGCAGGCATTTCTGCCAATGTTGGATCGCAGTGACTAATCTGGCATAAAACTAAAACATTACCTTACGTAACAAGCCAAAGGCAGCAGAGCGACGCACACGTAACTGTTAAAGCACAAAAACAATGCTTGCAGATGATGCTAAATCAACATCATGACTTCCCTGACAAACTGTAAAGCAAACAAAAGCAGGGCTAGAGAAATAGACATTCCGTGCCAGACATTTCTGCCCATTTTTTTCAATCAGTGCTGACATTGAATTCATGTATTTGCAGTGGAATGTAATCATAGTGGTACTTGTTTCGTGTAACAATAATAATTATCATCATCACACCTTGTATAATCTAGAGGACGCTCTTGGATTATAGACTCGAACGCAAAACGCACGTCAAACTAGCTTCACGTATATGCACGTGATTCGCCCTGGTGTTACAGGTCACACGGATCCTGACATTGGAACATCCCTGCTCTCCTCACCCCACATCCCTCAATACCTTTCTCTTCGACTCTTTCATCCAAACGTCCTATCCTGGGAACATTGTCCATCGATGAAGCCGCGCACTGACCGGAGCCATTGATTATCCTCATTACAGAGCAACGCCACGTCCTCCTGACCGACTGCAATCTCCCTTCCCACCCTCATTCCCTGCTATTACTCTCATTCAAGGCCAGGAGAGACAACACCACGCACGCATGTATGCCCTTATATATATATATATATATATTATATATATATATATATATTATATAATATATATATATATATATATATATATATATATATATTATATATATTATATATTTATATATATATATATTTATAACAGTTTAAAACAGATTTTAAAATGGAATTTTAAAATCCTGTTTTAAACAACACACTGGCCCGCTTGTATGCCTGCCTGTCTGTCTGCTTGTTTGACTCATATACAACACACTGGCCCGCTTGTATGCCTGCCTGTCTGTCTGCTTGTTTGACTCATAAACAACACACTGGCCCGCTTGTATGCCTGCCTGTCTGTCTGCTTGTTTGACTCATATACAACACACTGGCCCGCTTGTATGCCTGCCTGTCTGTCTGCTTGTTTGACTCATAAACAACACACTGGCCCGCTTGTATGCCTGCCTGTCTCTCTGCTTGTTTGCAGAGCTATAAAACAGACGAACAAAAACGAAATAGCCTGTACAGAAGCAAATCGATCAGTGATCCTCACAAGATCATTAAAGGAGAAAAAAACACATCAGCAAGAATGCTTCAGATCAACGTGCACTGTAGAAAACCACCAACAGTCAGTAAGGAGGAATGCGAGAGTGGACTTCCGTCAATCAACTCTCCCGATAAAAGCCTCCACGGAGGTGGAGTAACTTGATGGGGACAATAGTGATCAAAGGAATCACTGTATCATACAATAGAAAGGTCAGCTAGGTCATTGCATGGCAGCGATGTATTGATTCCTTTCACTGTATCATACAATAGAAAGGTCAGCTAGGTCACTGTATGGCAGCGATGTATTGATTCCTTTCCCTGTATCATACAATATAAAGGTCAGCTAGGTCACTGTATGGCAGCGATGTATTGATTCCTTTCCCTGTATCATACATATAAAGGTCAGCTAGGTCACTGTATGGCAGCGATGTATTGATTTCTTTCACTTTATCATACAATAGAAAGGTCAGCGAGGTCACTGTATGGCAGTGATGCACTGGTTCCTTTCACTTTATCATACAATAGAAAGGTCAGCGAGGTCACTGTATGGCAACTATGCACTGGTTCCTTTCCATCCCCTGTACTTGCTGAGTTGTAAAAGAGACATGCTTTTTTTTGGTTGCCTGACTATATACTCTTCTTCCATGTTGAGAACGTGCCTGAATATTCGACACAGGCAAAATGGCTATTTTGGGAGATATAATTACAGGCTTTCTAAAAGTTATACCCAGTGACAGTGCGTATTGCTTCAGCTTACTTCAAGGACAACTCAACATCGTCATCATTGTTCTTCTTCTTCTTCTTCTTCTTCTCCTTGTTCTTGTTCTTGTTCTTGTTCTTCTTCTTCTTCTTCTTCTTCTTCTTCTTCTTCTTCTTCTTCTTCTTCTTCTTCTTCTTCTTCTTCTTCTTCTTCTTCTGTTCTTCTTCTTCTATATTGTATATATTCTATATTCTATAATCTATGATAATTATTATCATAATGATAGTGATAGCAAAGTATATACGAACAGCGCAGCTCTAACAGAAGTCTACACACTTCACAATCTGCTATTTATTTCGCACATAACTGATTCTACAAGATAGTGCGCATACATAACTAGGAGACTATAACATGCTTGCTGGGAAAGTACAATGAAGCTGGTTTTGAACGTAGACAATCATCCGAACTGGCAGACTGGAAGGCACTGAGTTCCAAACAGTCGAGGTGGAAAACTAAAGGATCAATCACCAGATGATTCAGATAACTAAACGATCAATCACCAGATGATTCAGATAACTAAAGGATCGATCACCAGATGATTCAGATAGCTAAAAGATCAATCACCAGATGATTCAGATATTGGGATCATCAGGATTGTATGATTGGAGAGCCGGAGATAATGTAGAGAGTGATTATACGTAGAAATAATGAACAGTTATGCCGATATCTTTCTTTCAGTGCACGCTACTTAATAACTATCTTCAGCCTCCGAGACCCAAAGGGCTCCACCAGACTGTGATCATACAGTTTAAATAATACCCACCACCACTCTCTTCCTGATGTCGGTCTCCAATCAGCAGCCAGGAAATCAATGAAACCCTTCATCACGCAGTTCGATCCCCTCACTGTCACAGAGGATGTCTGGCAGTCGTAGGAAGAGACAAGGCGTGATGTCCACGACATGATTACAGCTATTGCCACCCGCTAGTAGTTTACCCTTCAACGGGTCCCCAGTCGCTGAATGAAGCCAGTAGTTCACCCTTCAAAGGGTCCCCAGTCGCTGAATGAAAAGCCAGACAGCGCTGTTAGGAACCAAGACTGGTCGTTACACCGAATAAAGGGAGAAGGACACAAGGAAATGGGGGATGTACGTGTCGTTCATAGCAGACCGGACTCAGTTTATCTGTTCCGTTCATTGTTCACATAAAAAGGATACATTTTGCTCTCTATTTTCTAAAATTTTTAATTATTCATAATGTTGAACGGTAATCTGGGATCAATAAGAAAAAGACGATACTCACACATGTGTATTGTATCCTGTGATGCATCACAAATTTGCCAGACATTGTTCCTGTATTTTTCATTTGAAAATTTGAAGAAAAAAAAACACTTCTGCATGTCCGTCAAGCCATCCATGGCCAAAAGGCTGACACTACATTTCAGACTATTTTCTGCGATTTGTTGGACAGTCTACGGCAGTCTGCCGTGGTGGTGTGAAAAGAAACCAGGACACATTCAGTTCCCTTCTGCCTTGTGCATGCTGGTTTGGATTTCTGAGAAATTTGGACAATGTGAGATCTTTTGCAGTCTTAATTTTGGTGTTATGGGAAATAGGTCTACAGAAGATAAAATGGCTATGTGTTAGTGATGCTTTACAAAGGTATCTTGAACGGTTCACTTTGAGATAAAGTTCCACAGATGAGTTGAAAAACAATACGGCTTACTTGTGTGAAAGGTTTTCAAGTTCGAGCAAATTATAGAGCACAGTGAGAGCAAATTCAGATGTGTATCGTGTCAAATGTTGGGGTTATACGTATTTTGGACTTCGTTTTCAAGCACATGACACCCATTTATGCACAAACGCGCGCGCGCGTGCACACACACACACACACACACACACACACACACACACCCACACACACACACACACACACACACACACACACACACACACACACACACACACACACACGCACTCTCGCACACACACACACACACACACACACACACACACACACACACACACACACACACACACACACACACACACACACACACACATGCGCGCGCGCACACACACACACACACATGCGCGCGCGCACACACACCACACGCACCTTTGTCTCTCTGTCTGTCCGTCTTTCAGTGTGTCTCTGTCTCTCTGTCTCTCTGTCTCTCTGTCTCTCTCTGTCTCTCTGTCTCTGTCTCTGTCATTCTCTCTCTCTCTCTCCTCTCTCTCTCTCCTCTCTCTCTCTCTCTCTCTCTCTCTCTCTCTCTCTCTCTCTCCTCTCTTCCCTCTCCTCCTTCTCGCTCGCTCGCTCCCCCTTTCTCTCTTCTTAAATCGCACAAAATAAAGACTGTTCTTTGGACACAAAGACAAATAAAAGTAGCAGAAGCTTCTCGCTGTAAGCCTTACAATCAATGTAATTCTCAAGACGGACACAACCCGCATAACAGGCTCTTCTTCTTCAGCGATCGACGGCTACACAGCTACAGGCAGACTCAATGGTGACAGCAAACTCGGATGTCCAGCAGAGATCACTGGCAGTCCCCCCAGAGTTTTGTTTGACGCCCGCTACTTCTTTCAGGCTCACACTCGTCTCTCATCATTGAGGGGACAGTCCTGGAGGACATGTGCTGGTGTCTGGTCGGCTTGTCCACAGGGACACAGGGCTGAGTCTGCGGTTCCTATCTTCTTGACGTGGGCACGCAAGCCACAATGCCCAGTGCGCAAGCGGAAAATGAATGTTTGGTGTTTCCTCTCCAGCGTCTGGATGGGGTCTTGGTGAGCCTCGTAGCCTTGGTTCATTTTCATCCAGTCAGCTCTGAAGTGTGTGTTTTTTTGTGGGGTTTTTTTTGTCCGTCGAGACGACGAAGACCTTCTAGTCATCCTGGGTTCAGGGGTGAGTGCATAGATGACTGGTCAGGCCAGTCTGAGCCCGACAGATCTATCACAGTACGGACAGGGGATGGTGGCGGCAGTTGGAGATCTGTTGACACTGGGGCTTCCTGATCACCCTGCGTTGCTCAGCTGCTTTATTCTGTTGCTTTCACAGGTCTCTGCACCTTTGCGGACAGCTGATCGCCACCCATTTCTGTCCTGGGCATCTGCTCCCATGTTTGTGGCTGATGTTGAAGGCCTTCAGGGAGGATTTTAGGCTGTCTTTGAAACGCTTCCTCTGGCCTCCATGAGAGCGTTTGCCCTGTTGCAGTTCGCCAAACAATAGTTTATTCGGCAGCCGATGGTCTGGCATGCGAACTACGTGACCTGTTCAGCGAAGCTGTGACTGCATCAGGATGGTGAAGATACTAGGCAGGTCAGCACAAGTGAGGACTTCGGTGTCCGGGATCTTGTCTTGCCACT
>CM031603.1:6788485-6790985 GCA_018398815.1 Conus ventricosus | reverse complement strand
TTGTCTCCATTATTGAAAAACATTAACTGTGTTTTTTTCACCTGAGAGAATAAGCCCGTTATTTTCCATAAAATTGTTTAATTTATCTATCTCTAACTGATATATTTTCTGTATATGATTCGTAATTCTCTTGCCAGTATGCTTCGGATATTTTTATTTGTCCACATAGCAATGTCATCGGCATATTGTACTAAACTCACACTTTTTGATAATATCTTTGGAAGATCATAAATAAGAATGTTAAACAACATGAGGGCTATAATAGAGCCCTGTGGAATTCCGATATCAATGCTCTGAAAAGACGAGTTAAACTTTCCCTATTCTTGTACATATGGATCTCTGCGATAAAAAAAACATTTAAAGTATTGAAACATCGTTCCATTAATTCCTATTTCTTTCAATTTGTAAAGTAGTCTAGCGTGCCAGATACTATCATACGCTTTTCTGATATCAAAAAAGGTAGCAGAGTACTTTTTCGTCTAGCAAACTGCTTTTTAATTTGACTTGTAAGTTTCACCAAATGATCTATTGTACCTTTGCGAAATCCCGCTTGATTCACTGGGATTATACTTTCTTTTTCACAAAAATATAAAAGACGTCTTTGGATAATCTTTTCTAACAACTTTCCAACGTGAGAGGTTAGTGCTATTGGCCTGTAGCTACCGATGTCAGACCTGGGCTTACCTTGTTTTGGAACTGGGACTACAACAGATCTCTTCCAGATACTAGGAGAGTTCCATTAAACCAACATTTTTTGGTAAAATGAATGCAGTAATCGTTTCCAATGTGAAGGCAAGTGGTATAACAGTTGATAGGATATACCATCTAGGCCAACAGCACTTGAATTTGAAGAAAAAGATTCTAACGTCTCCCAAAATTCATCATATGTAACAGGAGCGTTTAAATAATGGAAATGATTTGGTGGTGGATCCTGATATATAGTTCGTTTTTCTTCCTCCTCTCTAAAACACCTGATAGATGGACTGAGGCTAGACAGCAAGTTATTTTCTGAAAATATTTTGACGAATGCCTCAGCTTTCTCCTGTGAGGATGGAAGAGCATTATTATCGAACTTAATTGGGTACTGTTGCAAGCAATAACCATTTTTCAATTTTTTAACCATTTTCCAAACCTTATGGATGTCTTTTGATTCCGATATTTTGGATCTACAAAATTCTGAGAAATGTATTCTTTTCGCTCGGGCAACAACCCTGTTACTGTTATTTTTGGCATGTTTCATCGCTAGGAAATTTTCAATCTGTTCTCACTTTCAGCCAAGCTTTATAGGCTTCTTTTTTAAGAGCTACAGCTATCGCACAATCTAAATTCCACCATGAATTACCAACATATTTCCACTGTTGGACATCTTTACAAATAGGAATAGATTTTCTGGCAGCCTGTAAGACATGTCGACAAAACTCTGTATAATATGCATCTATACCTTCATTTTCAAATACTACGGAAATATGTATTGGACAAGATCGATTCATACAGAGACCAATTTGCATTTTTATATGAAAACTTTGGGATACAATCTTCATTTCCATCTTCTCATTTTCAATATGTTCCTTTAAACTGATGATGATTGGGAAATGATCGCTGCCCAAAGTATCATCCTCTGTTGACCATATCGAGTTTACTGCCAACTCCGGAGAAAATTAAAGATAAATCAATGGAAGTAGGTTTATGAGTGGAAATATCAGGCAGTCTGGTAATACTACCATCGTTTAATAAAACCAGTTTGGAGTCAACAATGTTTTCAACTAAACGGTTGCAAGTTGTGGTGGTGCAACCATATTCCCAAAATGGAGCATGCGCATTGAAATCTCCCAGTATTACCCATTTGTTGTTTGACAAAGGAAGGTTTTTTATCCAGTCTGTATTATCTGCCTTTGGGCCACTGGGATAGTAAGCAGAAATGATGTTTAAATTTGTCTGCTTGTTCACTTTTACAGTAACCCCAGTTGCGAAAACTTCAGCATTAGTAGGAGTAGGAGGGTTCAGAGGACAATAATTTAGATCCCTTCTCACATAAATGGCAGTTTGAATCTTTTTACCATCTTTCCTATAGTTATACAAAGGTGGATAATAAAAACTGCGTATTTTCGGTAGCTTATAAACATCTACATTTAGTGATTGTAATGCTAGCACTGAATAATTATGCTGATATATATGATTTTCAAAGTGTAAACGATTTGTTGATATTGACCGACAGTTCCATTGGGAAAAGTAATAAATTATCATTGGAAGTTTTCATAAGACATAGTTAACAGAATCAAATGTCAAGGTGAAGTTGACGAGTCACCAAGGGACGAACTGCCAGCTGAAAGAGTCCCATGTGTCCCCTGCACGAGGATGGAAATGCCACGGACCGGGAGCTCCGACACGACCAGCACGAGGTGGGGGGAATGGCTCGTGGTCCCAGGCGCCTCTCCCGCGTGTCTGATTCTGGCGATGTCTTCGGCGTTGTTTCTGCCAAAAGAGACGATGGACATGCCGC
>CM031603.1:6778485-6780985 GCA_018398815.1 Conus ventricosus | reverse complement strand
GCAACAGTCAACAATGGTGTTTTGCTGGTTTCTGATATCCATGTAAAAGGTATGGGGGCACTGAGTTGTGTACTCAAATAGAAAGCTAATATGCAGTACATCACTCGAATCGCTCATGATTACTCTGTACTTATCCCACTTCTAGTATGCAAACAGAGCAAGGAATGGCACAGTCTCAATGGGAGGGGTGGGGTCTTCATGGGCCTTGCAAACAGAGCAAGGAATGGCACAGTCTCAATGGGAGGGGTGGGGTCTTCATGGGCCTTGCAAACAGAGCAAGGAATGGCACAGTCTCAATGGGAGGGGTGGGGTCTTCATGGGCCTAAACAGAGCAAGGAATGGCACAGTCTCAATGGGAGGGGTGGGGTCTGGAATGGCACAGTCTCAATGGGAGGGGTGGGGTCTGGAATGGCACAGTCTCAATGGGAGGGGTGGGGTCTGGAATGGCACAGTCTCAATGGGAGGGGTGGGGTCTGGAATGGCACAGTCTCAATGGGAGGGGTGGGGTCTTCATGGGCCTTGCTGACGAGGAGAAGAAAACGAAAACGCCGGAGATAAAGGCGGGAGTGTGAGCGGGATGGGGGAGGGGGAGGGTGGATGGATGGCAAAATAATGTGTTCCCCATAGACATCAATTCGCACTTGATCCCCGCCAATGGACGTCAGAATAGCCCATGGTCCCAACAAAGGAGGCCGCCATTAGTTGCTGCTCTGTGTTCCTTGTCCTGGGCAAACGAGGCATCGTAAACAACCACAACGCCCCGCGCTCAAAGCCGGAATTGAGGAGAAGGATGGAAATCCTTGAAGTCAGGCACGCCTTGACTGGATTGTTCGGTTCCCATTAGCAACGACAGTAAGCAGCATCCATAGTGTTGTATGTTTGGCCGTATCTGAGGGAAAATGATGAGTAGAAAATATCAGTGTGTTGTGTACACTGTCACTGTTTTATTGTTTTAGTCCACTCCATACACGTTTTTAGAACGATCCTAAACATTTGGAGCTTGAAGATTTTATGCGCAAGGAATAACAAAATTCAAGAGCCAGACGATTCGTCACATAACATATTTCATGCATGTGTATGTCCTATACAAAGAAGAGAAGACTGAACAAGACTGCCATGGTCTGACTGCCATGGTCTGACTGCCATGGTCTCACAGAGTGTGGTAAGCTTCACTGTACATGGCGTCTGAATCTGACAACTCTACTATTCAGCTCACAAAGCTTTTCTGTTGATGTCTGAATCTGACAACTCTACTATTCAGCTCACAAAGCTTTTCTGTTGATGTCTGAATCTGACAACTCTACTATTCAGCTCACAAAGCTTTTCTGTTGATGTCTGAATCTGACAACTCTACTATTCAGCTCACAAAGCTTTTCTGTTGATGTCTGAATCTGACTACTCTACTATTCAGCTCACAAAGCTTTTCTGTTGATGTCTGAATCTGACAACTCTACTATTCAGCTCACAAAGCTTTTCTGTTGATGTCTGAATCTGAAAACTCTACTATTCAGCTCACAAAACTTTGCTGATGTCTGAATCTGACAACTCTACTATTCAGCTCACAAAGCTTTTCTGTTAATGTCTGAATCTGAAAACTCTACTATTCAGCTCACAAAACTTTGCTGATGTCTGAATCTGACAACTCTACTAGTCAGCTCACAAAGCTTTTCTGATGTCTGAATCTGACAACTCTACTAGTCATCTCACAAAGCTTTGCTGATGTCTGAATCTGACAACTCTACTAGTCAGCTCACAAAGCTTTTCTGATGTCTGAATCTGACAACTCTACTAGTCAGCTCACAAAGCTTTTCCGATGTCTGAATCTGACAACTCTACTAGTCAGCTCACAAAGCTTTTCTGTTGATGTCTGAATCTGACAACTCTACTAGTCAGCTCACAAAGCTTTTCTGATGTCTGAATCTGACAACTCTACTAGTCAGCTCACAAAGCTTTTCTGTTGATGTCTGAATCTGACAACTCTACTATTCAGCTCACAAAGCTTTTCTGATGTCTGAATCTGACAACTCTACTAGTCAGCTCACAAAGCTTTTCTGTTGATGTCTGAATCTGACAACTCTACTAGTCAGCTCACAAAGCTTTTCTGGAATGCTTGCTCACCTAAGTGAGGCACTCTATGAATTCCGTTTTCAGGGCATACAGTGCCGTTCACACTTTTAAATCATCGTGATTTTTGTCCCTTTTTTGGGTGTGTTTGTGTTTAATTATATGTAGAAACATGTTAGACAATGGACCAGTGATCATTCCATGTATGCGTCAGTGGCCTGGTAAGTATTGCATCATCCTCAACTGCTCAAAGACTTCGTTCACAAACAAGTCAACAGTTACAGGGAGACCAAATGTTCCACAGTAGATAATTTAAATGCTACTTTATAGCATGGAAATTCCGACAATCATTGCTTGTCTATCCTCTTTACCAAATCCAATATATGCATTTAGTAGGATAGCGGCGTGGGTGTAAAACTAAAGAGAGTGCACGGAA